>CM053031.1:81002373-81033077 GCA_028564925.1 Lithobates sylvaticus
TTATTATATTTTGTGTATAGATTGACACTTATTTTTGTTTGCACTTTTGCACTTTAACTAGTGTGATCACATTATTATTTTCTATAGTATAAGTGCTGCACTTCTTCCTTCTTTTTATAGTTTTTGTGCCCAGTATCTGGGTTATGGTGTTCAGCTGCTGGTTTTATACCAAGGTTTACTAAGCGCGGATTTTCTTCTACCCATTTATGAACTGTTACCTGTAAGCCTGTGTGCTGCTGAACTGGGAGCTGTACCTGTGTGCACATCCGTGTGACAAGACTGTCTGGTCTTATGTTTATTTTAAGCCACTTTTATTTTACTGGACTGTCTCTGAGCCAGCTCTTCACCCCTCTGATTCCCTACAATCTATCTATCTATCTATCTATCTATCTATCTATCTATCTATCTATCTATCTATCTATCTATCTATCTATCTAGAGTAAACAACCAATTGTATATCCTTATTTATTCTTTAAATGTCCTAATTCTTTTAACTCTGATTGGTTCCTTTTGCTTTCTGTGTTCTGTATATAATGCATTATGTTGCATTTTATATTTATTATGTATTATTATGCCTTATTAGATAAGCTCAAGAATGTACACATGGTAGGCCCAGCATAATTCCATGGTGGGAGAGAATGACATGACATGGCTGGTATTTGACAAGTCAGTAAGACAACACCTCGTTCAGCTGGAAGCTGCTGTTGTGATTATTTCAACAATATATTCCTATTAAATTATATATCTTTTCATAGATGTTGTGCTTATTCTGACAGTGTATCCTTATTGACATTACACATCTTTTCATCTTCTCTGCTGTCACTCAGAGACAGTGGCCAACAATTCTCCTATGACACTTGTCAGAGCAATGATGGCCAACAGACTCCTCTGCTGCCTAGAGTGTTAAGCATTTTATATGACAAGTATATGAACTACAAAAGGAAGATTTTCGCACATGCCCCATATATCTACTGTGGTGGGGTGACACTTTTCACCCGCCATGATAATACATCATTAAAAAAGGCACGAGTCCTAATGACACAGTTGCATCAGTACATTCATAAAACATTGTTCAGCACTTCAAATATGGCATGCAGGGCAGCTCCGCTGTAAGAGGAATTTTGTCTTTGAAGACATATTTTATTTTCAGTTCTAACAGAAGTAAAAAATAGAATGCTTTTTGCATCTCTGACCAGTTGTACTTTTAAAACAGCTTGTGTCACTGTAGATACAAAGAACACATTTGTCAGTGCGATTTGTCCCATTTATTACAATGCATAAATGATATGCTTGGAACAAAAAATGGTAAAGTTATTTGCAAATAAAATAACAACATTTACAATGTGTATGTTTAGTACAATGCTACAAAACAAAAAAGGGAAATTAACAAAAATGTAAAAAGTTTGCATATGAACAACTGTAAGAAAAAAAATGCCTGCCGTCGCCACCCCCTATTCAGGCGTCTGGCCCCAGTTCGGACACCTGGCGCCTGAATTCCAGCGGCGGGGGTGTATTTTTGAAGCACCTGATTAGAGCCATAGTGTCAGGAGAGGAGCCTAAACACAGGCATCCAACACAAGTGAACAGATCAATGGGCTGCACTAAAGGAATCAGGCTCCAAAGGTAGTGATAAAGATATATATTTATTAAATAATAAAGACACACGTGAACACAGCAACCACAAACAAGCAAGAACGCAAATAACACAGCAAACCCCAAAGCCCTAATCTAACTAACTAACAATACACTCAAGAAAATGGAACATAAATATATATACAAGGCTGGGAGAAGAGACCAAGGGGGAAACAGGAAGCAAGGGAAAATCAAGGCAGGAATCAGGGGACGGGTCTCAGGAACCAGGTAAGGGGGACAACATCCAGGACAGGGCAGGAAGCGGATCAGGGATCAGGGGTCAGGTTTCAGGTTACAGGTTTCAGGTTACAGGTTTCAGGATCAGGTTTCAGAACAGGCAAAGACAAGGCTACAGGAAGGAATACTGAAGCACTGAGCTTCAGTGAAGGACAGGCTTATATAGTCTCAGCAGTTCAACAGGTGCAGCTTGATTACTGGCATGTCCATCTGCTGGGAGACCCCCGCTGGTGGCCACCAGAACTGCACCCTTTGATGCCGAAGGAAGTAGTGACACCACCAGGCGATCCAGATAATAACACCATTCCTGACAATGTCCATCGGCTGGGAGACCCCTGCTGGTGGCCACCAGAACTGCACCATTTGATGCTGAAGGAAACAGTGACACCAGCAGGCGATCCAGGTAATAGCACCGTTCCTGACAGTTCCCCCCCCCTAAGGAGTGGCCTCCGGACACTCCATACTGCCGTAGATCTGGCAGTGCATGTAAAAGTGGAAGAGTCACAAAAAGTCTCCTCTGTGACTGCAGACTTCTTTCGCTCTCCGGCCAGAGTCTCTTAACCTACTAGGAGGCGTGCCACCCGAGTCCGACAATGGGACATGTACCCCACCACCAGGGTCTGGAAGTTTAGATCTGGAAATAAAAACAGACAGGGCAGCAGGCACCAGGTCATCAGGCTGGGCAGCGAGCTTCGGGTCATCAGGCTGGGCGGCAGACAGGAACTCATCAGGCTGGGCAGCAGACAGGAACTCATCAGGCTGGGCAGCTGGGCAGCAGACAGGAACTCATCAGGCTGGGCAGCAGACAGGAACTCATCAGGCTTGAGGGCTGGAACATCAGGCTGGAAGGCTGGCACCAGGACATCAGACTGGAAGGATGGGACATCAGGCTGGAAGGCCGGCAACGGGACATCAGACTGGAAGGCTGGGACGTCAGGCTGGAAGGCTAGGACATCAGACTGGAAGGCTGGAACGTCAGGCTGGAGGGCTGGCACCAGGACATCAGACTGGAAGGCTGGGACATCAGGCTTGAGGGCTGGAACATCAGGCTGGAAGGCTGGCACCAGGACATCAGACTGGAAGGCTGGGACATCAGGCTGGAAGGCCGGCAGCGGGACATCAGACTGGAAGGCTGGGACGTCAGGCTGGAAGGCTAGGACATCAGACTGGAAGGCTGGAACGTCAGGCTGGAGGGCTGGCACCAGGACATCAGGCTGAAAGGCTGGGACGTCAGGCTTGAAGGCTGGGACATCAGGCTGGAAGGCTAGGACATCAGACTAGAAGGCTGGAACGTCAGGCTGGATTGCTGGCACCTCCGGCTGGAACTCTGGCGCTTCAGGCTGGACAGATTAGTGGGTGTGGAGGCAGATTGGATTACTGGCAGGATCGTTTTGGTTGGGAAGAACTTTTGTTTTTTCTTTGACTTGGTCGCTGAAGCTTTGTAGGTGGGGGGTGCAGCAGACAGGAAAGGAGGATTGGAATATGGCAGAGAAGAGGTAACAGTAGCTGGGGAAAGTTTTTGTGAATTTGTAGGCAACTGAGAAGAGGCAGGGGGGTTAAATGCAGGATAGGTACAGGGAGTAGAAACTGGATATGAGTATTTGGTTGGGAGCAGTGTATACTGGGTGGAAACTGGGTTTGGTATGGGTGATGAAGAAACATACATTCGGGTAGGCTGGTGTCTGATGGCAGAAGTGGTTTGTTTGGCTGGGGCTAATTGCATCATGCCAGACCATGCTGAAAGTATGGGTTGTACAAATTGTGGTTTCAAGTTTCCCTGTCTAATAAAAGACTGAGCAGACACAATGCATTCAGAAATCACCTGTGGGGAACAGCCAGAGTAGTGCTCACAAAAGTCGTCGGGATCATCTTCAAAAAGCCATACTAGGGATACAACCTGATTCATATCAAAAGGGGGAGTGAAATCATCATGGCCCTCAGGAATACAGGGCAGGGCCAGCTCGGTACAAATCTGGATCAGAGGCTGCACGTCCTCAAAAAGAAAACTGCCCTGATCAACGAAAACATGGGCTATACTGATGCACTCCAGTAGTTGCTCCCTAGTATAGCCACCCAAAGTCTGATAACAAAAAACTCTGTCATCTGTTGCTAGGAGCGAGAGGTACAAAATATCTTCCAGATGCATTTTTCCTGGCATAGCAAGTGTCCAGACCCAATTCCCAAGTGCAGCCGATCTGTTTGTATGGCTTCAGTATTCTGTCAGGAGAGGAGCCTAAACACAGGCATCCAACACAAGTGAACAGATCAATGGGCTGCACTAAAGGAATCAGGCTCCAAAGGTAGTGATAAAGATATATATTTATTAAATAATAAAGACACACGTGAAAACAGCAACCACAAACAAGCAAGAACGCAAATAACACAGCAAACCCCAAAGCCCTAATCTAACTAACTAACTAACAATACACTCAAGAAAATGGAACATAAATATATATACAAGGCTGGGAGAAGAGACCAAGGGGGAAACAGGAAGCAAGGGAAAATCAAGGCAGGAATCAGGGGACGGGTCTCAGGAACCAGGTAAGGGGGGACAACATCCAGGACAGGGCAGGAAGCGGATCAGGGATCAGGGGTCAGGTTTCAGGTTACAGGTTTTAGGATCAGGTTTCAGAACAGGCAAAGACAAGGCTACAGGAAGGAATACTGAAGCACTGAGCTTCAGTGAAGGACAGGCTTATATAGTCTCAGCAGTTCAACAGGTGCAGCTTGATTACTGGCATGTCCATCTGCTGGGAGACCCCCGCTGGTGGCCACCAGAACTGCACCCTTTGATGCCGAAGGAAGTAGTGACACCACCAGGCGATCCAGATAATAACACCATTCCTGACAATGTCCATCAGCTGGGAGACCCCTGCTGGTGGCCACCAGAACTGCACCATTTGATGCTGAAGGAAACAGTGACACCAGCAGGCGATCCAGGTAATAGCACCGTTCCTGACACATAGGCTCTAATAGACTTCAAAAAAGGTGAACTGCGAACGCAAAGCATTGCGCTCGCAGTTCACCCAGGTGTATTAGAAAATTAATATTTGCTTTCCTAACACTGAACCGCCTCTCCGTCAATCAGGTGCGTGGGTCTGTTACCCATCACCTGATTGGCTGAAAAGGCAGGCGCTGCAATTGGATGCCTATCAGGAGGAGGAGAGGAGACCCGATGCAAGGTCCCACCGCTCGCCGCCGTCACCCCCTGCCTGACTTGCCACCGAGACAGGTTAAGTGCCGGGCAGATGGCGAGCGGGCAGGGGGGGTCACAGTGTCAACTTTAAGGGCACATTGGCACTAGTTGATGGGCACAGTGGCAGCATTTGATGGAGGACAGTGACACTATTTGATGGGGCAGAGTGGCAGCAGTTGATGGGGAAGGTGGCAGCATTTGATGGGGCAGAGTGGCTGCGTTTGATGGGCACAGTGAGGCTGCGATTGATTTTTTTTTCAGAATTTTTCCATTTGTTTGCGTCCCCCCAAAAATTTTGAGCACCAGCCTCCACTGGAAGAGAAGAACAGGGAGTTATTAAGGTTAATCAGTCAATACGGGGTTAAATAGGGAAGAATCTTTATAAAAGAATCTCTATAAGTTTGTGGCAGCTGAATTTACCAGCAGATCATAGAAAAAGTCCATGATCCACAGTAAAAGTCTTGAATATTGCAGCCAAAATCGTGAGTTAAAAAAAATTATCAATCATACTCATGCAGGTCGGATGCTGCATCTGCCCCCTGCCGCCTTGAAAATTGAGAACTGAGTGATCAAAGACCGCTGATCGCTCAGTTCTTGGCCTTCAGTGAGCAGAGAGACAGTGATTCCTCAATCACTGGCTCTCTGCCCCTCTTCATTGCTCACTGGAGCATCGGGCCGTGGAGAGGGTGGAAACAGCTGGCTCAGCCTCTCAGCTGCCAGTCGGGGATCTGGGTGAATCCTGACATTAAAGTTGGGATCTCTCTAGAGCCTGGACCAGCTGAGTAATGTCAGCTGACAGCGGATTTTAGCCCGCTGTCGGCAGAATATGGATCACAGAGTGCAGAATGAAGTGCACTCATGTGATCCCCAGGAGAAGTAGGGCAAAAAATTGCTTTGGCTACTGGCACATCAAATTTATTTTAAAGAATCAGTGATTATTGTTATAAACTAGAATAGGATGTCACAAACAGTTACCATTTGCTAATAAATAGTATGGACATGAGAAAGTTGAATGCACTTGATGAACATACAGATAAACTAAAGTTATGAAGTCGATAACCCATGTTATGGAGAGGTAGCAAGAGACCAAAGCCAGGAGGGATCTCCTCAACGATTCTCTAAAGAATATAAGAAAGCTGCGCATCTCAGATTTTGATGCTAGACAGACTGTCCCAGCTCTCACCCCATCCCTAAATTACTTCTTATTAAAGTTAATTCTCAGTTTCCACAGGGACAAGACCATTATGCACACTCCATGTGGGAGGAGAGGGGAATCATGACCACAAGCCATCTTTTTGATTTATCCTCCTTCAAGACTCCGATCTTCACTGTGCTATACAATATATACAGTTTACCACACAGCCATTTTCTCTACTAATTAAAATTCACTCACTACTAGAAAAATATGACAAAGAGCCCCACCTACTTATTGAAAATTCAAAAAACTTCATACTTTACAACACAAACATTCTGTATATTTACTCCATTACAATACTATACCCTCATTTTCTTGCAAAAATGTTTACCACTGATAGAGAAGACTAATGTACACAAGAAGCAGTTGGCCTTCCATGCAGAGGATGTATGGGGGAGTAATTTGGAAAGTTATTTGCAAGTACACACATTTATTATAAACAAGACCTGTAAGGAAACCCAATTCAGGATCACAAATTGTCAGAAACCATGAAATCAGGCAGAGACAGAAGTACAGTTAAATCACACTTGTTTAATAATAAAAGTTAAAAGAACAAACGTAGTCAAAACATAGCCAAAGTTCAGTAACCGGAATGGATAGTCAGCCAGGCCAGAAGTCAGGGATCAATGTAGTGGAACAGCAAGCAGGATCAGGAGCCAGAAGGGATGTCAGCAAAGCAAGTCTTGAACAGGATCGCAGGAGATAGTTTCTGTGATGTTGACCAAGGCGAAGGCAGAGATTCTCTGGATTGGACGGCTTAAGTAGGCAGGACTGATGAGCAGGACATCATCAACAGCTGAGTAACTGTGGAGAAATAGGAGCTGGCAATTAGTCGACAACTGAGCGACCAGCTCAGAGAAGAAAGGGCTGAGCCCAGCCCTGACACACATAGGGCTTAGTATGCTTTTGACTTTTTTGATAAGTTAAAAGCCCTTGATCCATATCTCAAAAGCTGCCTTAAGTGCAGTCTGGTGGAAGCCTCGTTAACACATTGCTTGGAGGAATGCTCCATGTCTCACAAGTCTTGCACAAAACTGTCCAATATCTAAATCTTATCCAGAGGATCAATGTTT
The DNA here is from genome assembly GCA_028564925.1 of Lithobates sylvaticus. NCBI lineage: Eukaryota > Metazoa > Chordata > Amphibia > Anura > Ranidae > Lithobates > Lithobates sylvaticus. Next base: position 81,009,707 of record CM053031.1, read on the forward strand.
CCAAGGATCTTTTTGATTTTCTCATTTAGCAATTGGTCTTCTGCAAATATTTTAAGAGTGACAGTAGACTGGATACATACATACATGCCTGTTGCTGGCCTTTTGCTGGCTAGGAGAAAGATACAGTAACTACTACTACTTTAACAAGCCTTCTTTCAGCTATAAAGACAAAGAGAACGACTAGTGAAGAGAACGGCTATTAGAAACATAATCAGACAAGCTGACAGAAAAATTCTTCAAAAATGGTGCCCATTTATACCTTATTCCTTTATTAATTTATTTCAGGTACATATATAGTGCCGTCAATTTACACAGCGCTTTACACATATACATTGTACATTCACATCAGTCCCTGCCCTCAAAGAGCTTACAATCTAAAGTCCCTAACTCACATGCATACATACTAGGGCCAATTTAGACAGGAGCCAATTAACCTACCAGCATGTCTTTGGAGTGTGGGAGGAAACCGGAGAACCCAGAGGAAACCACACAGGTACAGGTAGAACATGCATTAAAGCCCAACTCTGTTATATGTGCAAAATTATCTCTTGCAGTGGGGCTGCGCCTGCTCATCAGTAAAAGTGCTTCTCTTCTCTCCTAGACTAAATGAACAGTAATGCCCGTATACACAGTCGGACATTCCGACCACAAAATCCAACGGATTTTGGCCGAAACTTGTCTTGCATACACACGGTCGCACAAAGTTGTCGGAAAATCCGATCGTTTTGGAACGAGGTGACGTACAAAACGTACAACGGGACTACGTAGAGGCCATTAGCCAATAGCTTTCGTCTCCAAGTTTTTTCTGACCATGCGTGGCACTTCAATTCTCTACACATGATCGTAAAAAGTCTGATCGGATTTTGTTGCCGGAAAATTTTCGATCCAGCTCTCAAACTTTTTCCATTGGAAATTCAGACGGAAAAAGTCCGATAGAGCCCACACACGATCGGATTTTCCGACAACATAATCCGATCTGACTTTTTTCCGTCGGAATTTCCGACCATGTGTACAGGGCATTAGTCTTTCTGTGTGGCTGAAGCCCCACTGTAAGGGATTATTTTCCAATCTCCAGCTTTACCACTCAGGCACTACAAGCAATTGTACAACTTTCTTGCTATACAACTTGGTATAATACATTTGTCTTTGTCTCTCGTCCTTGGCCAGTCTCAGACTTCCCCTATAAGAACAGGAAATAATTTCACTGGTCAATAACTTTTTTGCTCAGACATTCTAACCACCCCCACCCCCAGATCAAGAGAGCTCACACTCAACAAGGAGACTTCACATTAGGCTGCAGATATCACAGGAATTAGAATTTCAGCTGTTCATACTATACTTTGTTATACTTTTCTCTTTCCTTCTTTTTTTCATGTTTACTAATACTTACATACAGTATATATGTCATTCTCTGACAAATATCCTTTGAAAATTTTTAATAAAATTATGTTCCACCCCAACAGTTGTATTCCCTAATCTAGTCACTATGTGCAAAGATGTAAAGTTCTTGTTTAAAAAGGAACAGCTGATCTATTTTGTGGCTGAACCATGAAGATGTCATACTTACCCCTAACGCGGGTGGTCAGACACTATAGCTGGCCTCTGTGTTCTTCACCTATAGCAGCCCCCTTTACCATAAGGCAAGCATGCTTACCACCACTTGGTTCCCCCCAGGACTTATACACAATGCTATAGTGCCTGGCTACCATGCGCAAACTGAACAAATCAAACAGTTACCTGCGGTTGGCAGACAGGCAAGGTTCAAAATAGTCAGAGACAATGTCCAAAGTCACAAGGCAGGCATACTTCAGGGAACAGTCGATATCTGATCTGAGGTCATCAACTAGGTGATCCAATCTAGCAGGGCAGACAAACAGGTAGCCTAATCAGGTATTACACAATCTGTCACCAGCATAAGCCCCCGTACACACGGTCGGAAATTCCGACCACAATATCCGTTGGATTTTTTCAGACGGATTTTGTCCGACACTGGTGTTGGATACACACGGTCGGACAAAGTTGTCGGAAAATCCGATCATTCTCAACGTGGTGACGTTCGTTGCATATGACGGAACTACGTAGAGGCTAGTAGCCAATAGCTTTGGTCTCATAATTTAATCTGAGCATGCGTGGCACTTTGTCCTTCGGAATTCTCTACTACACAATTGGAAAAAGTCCGATCGGACTTTATTGTCGGAAAATTTGAGAGCAGGATCTCAAATTTTTTTCTGTCGGAAATTCCGATGGAAAAAGTCCAATGGAGCCCACACAGGGGTGGATTTTCCGACAACATGGTCCGATCGGACATTTTCCGTCGGAATTTCCGACCGTGTGTACGGGGGCTTAGACTGCAAGCTTGGCTGGCTTATATCAGGTTTGGTCTCCACCCAGAGTCTGACCACATGAATAGCCTTGCAGGTGGACAGACAGACAAGGAGAATGCCATAGCCAAAACTAGGATGCTGGAATGAGGAGCAGGAGTGCTAGACGCTCCTGACAGGAGAAATTGCTCCCGCTGCTGTCAATCAAATCCAATGACGTGGGAGCCGTTCGCTGTCTGTGTCAATAGATGCAGCAGCAGGACACGGGAGCATGCCCACACGAGTGCCCCAAGGGAGAGCGGCTCTCCAATGAGGCATTTTAGAAGAGGAGGAGCCAGGAGAGCCGCTGAGGGACCCTAGAAGAGGGGGATCGGGACCACTTTGTGCAAAACCAACTGCACAGAGGAGGTAAGTATGACATGTTTGTTTAAAAAACAAAACAAACAAAATTAACCTTTAGATATCCTTTAAAAATACCCTTCAACCACTCATGGAATTACCTGCAAGCAATAAGTAGAGCAGCTGAAGTTCACTACATCTTGCAGCATGCCATGAATATTATCTAGTTTACCCAATAAACCTAAATAGTTTTAATATAGCAACCAATCAGGCTTATAGCCATGCCGTATGTTCCATTTGGTTGAGCCAGCAGTAGAAGGTAAACACAAACAGTCTCTCAAAATAGCATTATAAAGAGATTTAAATGTCACCAACCTGGGTAGGAAGATTCATGTTTGTGATGTTATGTATTTAATTTAGCCGGTGTAAATCTGGCTTCACACAGCTTGCTTTTTTTTTGTTCAGCCCATCGGCACACAACTTGTTGAGGGGACACTCATAAGAAGAATATGTGAATAGAGTTGGCAGGGACTCCAGAAGAGGAGGTAAGGGGCTGCTCTGTGCAATACCATTACACAGAGTGGTGGATTTAACATCTTTTTTCATTTAACTAAAAAAACGAATTAGCATTTTTTTATTTGATTTTGAATATGTTTTTTTCTTCCAATAAGTCCTGGACCTTCTATCTTATGTTGTGGTGTTAATATTGTTTTATATTACAGAGTTAACTGTATAAAACAAAGAGCGATATGCAAATTGCAGGACCCCTAACAACCATTCTGAATTCACTTGCACTAACCCTCTGACCTGAATTAAAATGTGTCTGTATATTGGCCATCCTTACTGCAAAGGCTTTTTAATTAAACTGAATTTCTCATAATTGATGTACGGTATCTTTTAGATTATTTCAAAAATGTTACCTCTAAAAAAGAAACTATAAAAATGAATTTCTATTAAGTTTCAGTGCAGATTGATAAATCTAATGAATATATAACTGTAAAAAGTACTGGAAATGTATCATGAATTTATGAATTTAGGAGACTGAAGCCAAGGTTATTCTGGAGGGTTATGTCGAAATAGAGTTGCTGATTCATTGTATTTCTCCATACAGGATTAGCGATGTTCATTTTACTTGTAGCATTGCATGTCATTTTCAGACCTGAGTGTCTTCTGGTGACTGCAGGCGATCGCCCAGTAGAGCTTTGATTTAAACTGGAAGTGACACAGTTGCGTGAATGTGAGCTTGTAATTTTGCAAGTAAATGACAAAAATTCACCTGCAAAGTCTGCATTCCCGAGCTCCTAAATCGGAATGTTTAAATCTTCAGCACAGTCTGAATTGATGTGCTTCTGGGATGCAAATTATAAAACCATTTAAAAGCATTTTACTACTGGCAGAGTGCATGACTTCTTTGGACAGTTTTGCACTTATCACCAAATGAAATATAATGGGGCAAAAACTTTACAATAGTTCACACAATGTATCCATCCTCCGTGCCTATTGCATTAGGTATTTATGGTCTAGAGCCCTACGGACGACATGAGTAACGATGACACATAGGAACAACACAAAACTTACCAACATGAAATAGACCTGAAAGTGTGCCTTGGTCTACCGTATGGTACACCAAAATAAGGGGGCATACCCTAGATGAGGAATGATAAGAAGTAGTTATGGAATAATGTGAAGTGAGTATTCAGTCTGGGGTAAGAATACTTGGAAGAGGCTTTTAGAAGGGGAGGGTGGGTGGGTATCTCGCACAGGAAACCGACAAAGACCGGCGGCCTTTGGGCTGCTTAAATACCCTCCGGGCTCCTCCCATAACTTCAGGCCGGTACCCGGCCTTCCAATTTATGGTCTAGAGCCCTACGGACGACATGAGTAACGATGACACATAGGAACAACACAAAACTTACCAACATGAAATAGACCTGAAAGTGTGCCTTGGTCTACCGTATGGTACACCAAAATAAGGGGGCAAAAACCTTCAGGTAGGGGATAATTATTTATTAAAGGTAAATGTCACTGAGTAAGTCGAGCAAAGGCCTGAGCCACCTCGAACTGTGGGTTAGGTATGTAGCGAGAGAAGCAGGCCGATTTCCACCGACCTAGTTTCTTGATCACATGGTCCGGAACCCCCTGTCTTGAGGCCGTCGTGGCCGCCCCGATCCGGAATGAATGCCCGGAGTACTGGCTGGGGTCCAACTGAAGATTGCCGAGAAGGACCCGGACATGTTCCACGAACTGCGACGAGTTGAGAGGTTTTACTGGAAAGGGTAAAAGCGGACTGGACCCTGGGCGGTCGGATAGCAGTGCCGTCAAGCGGTTTAACACGGCAACTGGGCACCAGTTGTTGTGAGTCCTGTACAGGTGAATATCTACTCCGGAACCTCGCTGCTGAGTTTTAGACGTCGCCAAGTGAAGGACGTAGTGATCCTGGTGGCGGCAGAGATTACTTCTATGCAAGACTGGACCGGCTGGGTGGCTGCGAGTGAACTCGCTGGGCCGTAGAAACCCATAAAACGCCATGTGTATCGCAGCCTGCAGGACGGTGCTGAGGAGGAGACCGAAAGGGGACCTATCCAGGATGTCAGACATCCCCTTAAAGATCTCCCCAGTGATAGGCAGCCGCTTCGGGCTGACTGGCGGCTGGTGTTTCTGAACTCCACGCAGTAGAGCCCTCACTGCGTGGCAGGAGAACACCGAAGGCCTCGCGGGGTCTTGAAGTAGTGCTGCACCCCGGCCACGTACTGGCGTATCGTGCTGTGTGACAGTGCTAGGTGAGAATGACAATAAGCGATAAACGCCAGAACCTGCTTGACGCTGGAAGATTCATGAGGGCGATGGGGCAGGAACTTATTAAACGCCCTCCAGGCCGTCCGGTAGGCCCGACGGGTGTTGCAGGCGAGCGAAGCGTTGATGATGTTAGTAGCTGAGTGTAGATGTGGGGCTAGTCCAAGGTCAGTTGTGACCAACCCGGGATAGTGGCTGAAAGATGGTAGGCTCCTGGCATCTGTTCAAAGAAAGAAATAAAGTTAAAACGGGAGAGTGCGTCCGCTGCTGAGTTAAACTTCCCTGGAATGAATGAGCAGTAAACATTGAACTGATGTTGTAGGGATAGCTGGACCAGTCTGCGGAGGAAGGACATGACGGGCCTGGATTTAGACCTGCCCTTGCTGATGATCTCGGCTGTGGCTTGATTGTCTGTCGTGAAAGCCACAGTCTGTCCAGACCAATGGTGACCCCATAGGTGAGCGGCTGCTACGATGGGGAACAGCTCAAAGAGGGCTGACGTGGTAGTGAAGCCCGGTGTGGCTAGTGCCTGAGGAGGCCAAGGGGCGGCGAACCACAAATGGCCAAAAATGGCAGCGCATCCTGTGGATGCCGCCGCATCGGTCACCACCTGAGGTGACTGCGTGGACACTACTGGGATGAACAGGGACACACCGTTCCAATTACTAAGAAAGTGTTCCCACATGGCCAGATCTGCCCTGGCTGCTGAATCCAACCTGATGACCTGGTCTGGGTCCTGAGTGTAGGACAGGAAGACCAGCAACCGGGACACGAAGGAGCGGCCCTGGGGGATGATACTCATAGCGAAATTCAACATCCCAAGGAGAGACTGAAGTTGCTTCTGAGTACATCCACCCACCCGGGTGAACTCTCGCAGAACCGTCCTGATACGGTCCAACTTATCTGCGGGAAGGCTGGCCTGCATGGCAAGCGTGTCAAGGTCGATGCCCAAGAACGTGATCTTGTGCGCCGGGCCGTCAACCTTGTGTTCCGCTATGGGGACGTTCAGATTGTCGAAAACCGTCCTCAACTTTCCAAGGTCCCCTGGGGGAGCCCCGGGTGGTTCTATCAGAAGGAAGTCATCCAAATAATGGATGACCTCGTGGCACTGTGCCTCGTGGAGAAGGATCCACGCCAGGGTCTCTGCGAACTTGTCAAATAACCAAGGACTACTCTTAGACCCGAAGGTCAATTTGGTCGCGAAATAATATCGCTCCCTCCACTTGATGCCGTGCCAGCACCACAGGGAAGGATGTATGGGCAGCAGCTTTAAGACGTCGGATATGTCCGCCTTTGAGAGCCAAGCACCCACCCCCGTCCTGAGAATGGCCTGGATAGCCATGTCTACCGAAGCGTACTTCAGTGAGAACTCCTCGGAGGGGATGAGCGAGTTGAGACTGGGAACGACGGAAGAATGGGGCACTGACAGATCATACACCAGACGTTTTTTATTTGAAAATTTGCCTTGTACAAGCCCGATAGGGCTAACCCTCCAGATACTAAAGGGAGACTGACTGAACGGGCCTATCATAAAGTCCCGATCCAACTCCGTCTGCAGTAGGACGTCAATCGCTGGCTCATCTGTTGCTGCTGAGCGCAGGTTCGGACATTCGTGGGTGGAGTGGGGCAGGGTGATGAGCCCGGTATGAAACCCATCGGTGAAACCTCGGATGAGGTAGCTGGCGAGTGACGGAGTGGGGTGTGAGGTCAAGTAAACATCGAGCCAAAAGACATTGACCCGGCTTAGTCACGGTTTCTTCTGCTTGACCTCACACAGGACCCTGGGGTGCGCCCTCTGGCATAGGGTGCAAACGTGCAAGAGCCGGCACTGGCTGAAATTGCAGGAGCCGTAGTTGAAGTTGTTGCAAATGGCGGCTCCCCCAACCATCCGCACCGGACGTCCCAACTTGTCCACCTTCTGCCCTTGCGACGGGGCCTGCTGAGCCTGGCTCGTGCTGGTAGAGTCCGTGCTAGCTATCGGATGGACAGAGGCTATGTTGGCACACCAGACCGTGGTGTGGGACGCTGACTGACAGACAGCACATAGCGGGGAGCGTAGACCCGCAAAGTGGCGGCAGAACAACTCCGTGTCCACTACGCTCCAGTCCGTTGTCAAATGGAACTGTAAGAATCTGGCCGCGGCTTTGGCCGAGAAGGACCGATGATAATCGTAGAACGCTGAGCCACCGTATTTGTGGCCCAGGTCTACGATCAAATGGAGGTAGAGGTCCAGTTCCTCCCGCCTGCCGGGGGAGGCTGAGCACAGCACGTCCCTGAACATGCCGAAAGCGAGCGTGAACTCGGGCACCGTGAGCTTTCTGTTGAGCCTCGGATCCTTTGCTTTCAAAACCACCGAGACGTCCCCCCAGGTGTAGGCCTTGTTCTCGGCCAAGTCATGGACCGAGATCATGAGTGAGGCCAGGTTAACGTCTCTGCCCTCTAAAATGTCCTTCCTTACGCTGGGTGGCACCAGGTGGGAAGGGTGGACGGTAGTCGTGGCAAGCTCACTACCTGCGGCCGGTGCACTGATGGCTGGGACCACCGCAGGGTCCGGAACCGTGGCGGCCGGGCTGACCTCTAGACGTGACACCCTGTCCTGGACCTCAATGATCGAGGAAGACAGGGAAGACACGAGGGTGTGTAGCTGAGCGACGGCGGCTGAAATAGACTCCAGAGACGCCTGCTGGCTGCTGGAGCCTGCTGCGGCCGGTGGTGGGAAGAGGAGCCTGAATAGCTCCGCCTTCCTGGCCGCGGACGAGAAGGGTATCCCTCTGCGCCTCAGCTCGGCGGACAGCCTGGGAATTGTCCATGCCCTAAGAGACTGGACACTGCCAGCCTCGGAGGCTGACGCCGGAGATAGCGGGGTGGTGAGGTCATCGCTGCCGACTGATGACATGGCGGCTGCCAAGACCCGTTACTTAGTTGACTGGTCACGTGTCTGCAGGCTGGGCCTATAAAGAGGTGACAAGAAATGAGTTTGGACGTGTCACCTACGGTATACGTACCTGCCATGAGAAAGCAGGAGCCCCCCCACGCCCCTGCGCTTTTTTTTTTTTTTTTTTTTTTACCTGCTGGAACCCTGATCAAGCTGGTGCAGGTGGACCTACTGAATCCGACTGACCTGAGAGAGTGTGAGAGAAAGTACCTATTTAAGAGCCTGAAACTGCTGCCGTCCAGAGCGACGGAACCCAACGTAGATGATAACAACAGGCGATAGTGACTTAAGTCGACTGCCGAGACAGCTGTGGAATCAAATGACAGATAACAACACGAATGACTGACACGACATGTTGCCTTAACTGAAATGAACTTCCCGTGACAGGGCCCGGCCCGGTTGTACCGTATGGGGGTGACTGTGAGCCGGACTCTGGAGCACGTACAGAAATGAGGCAACCGTGAAATGAGGCCAACTGCCTGGGTACGCTGGGGCCGAACTGTGACATCCAGCTGCCACCGGGTCCGACTCCAAGTGCTATAGTATGCATTTGGAACGCAAGCACTCGTGTGCCAGCGACCTCGATCATCATGCCACTGTCTAGTGACTGAACCCCTTTCTCTCTTTTTTTTTTTTTTGTATAGAAATGCGGCCGGCCTAGGGCACGCCGGCGCGAATTCGTACAGGGAGGTGACCAATTAACGCCGGGGCGTGGTAAGGTGACATAGAAATGATATAACATGACAAGGACAAGAATCAAAGTCTCTCTTTTTCTTTTTTTTTTTTTTTTGCGATTCCGTCCCTGGCGCATGTATTGAAATGAGGCCGGCCTAGGGCACGCCGACACGAATTAGTGCGGGGAAGTGACTGCATTCATGCCGGGCGTGGTAAGGTGACAGAAATGACATACCATGACAGGGGCAAGAATCAAGAATGCACGCAACCTGTGATGCGATTCCGCCCTTGGCGCATGTATCGAAATGAGGCCGGGTAGTCGTGCGTCTGGATCGCCCCGATCGGAGCATCTATGGATGCGACCGGACCTACCCAGAGGTATGGTGACCGAAATGAAACCATGACAAAGACTAGATTACAACAAACCGAGCAACTTGTAACCGAATCTAATCTCTGGAGCATGTATAGAAAGGAGGCCGAGCGGCTAGGCGAATCAGTGCAAATCGATGCATCCCGGATGCGACCGGATTCAGACCGATACGTGGCCAATGACCGATATCATGCCAAAGACTGGACTCGAGCCCGCATCCGTACGGGCTGTGGGCCAATCTCTGAAACATGTATGGTAATACGGCCGTAACCTGGGTACCCCGAGACAAATCCGTGCCTAAGTGCGACATGACTTGAATCTGAGTGCGGCCAGGATCGAAATGATGGCATGAACGCCCTGTTTAACTGATGCGAAATGACTTAGCATGACCGAATGGCCTGATACGTTAGCCATGTTTGAAATGACGAAATGATTGCCATGCTAATACATGAAATGTTTCGACACGGTCGAAGTGATTCGTACAATTAACATGCCAACAGCGATTCGGAATGCAAATAGCGATTCGGCACGCTTGCTGGCATAACCGATTTGAATAATATGACAGGACATGAACGATGCGTGTGAGTGCGAACGGCACCCGTGCGTGAGCCATGTTTGAACGATTCAAAGACTACGTAATACGACCGCGTAAGGGGAACCCTTGAGTGCCGGATGCGGCATCGGTCGGAGTGTCATGGCGGGCGGCCCTGAATGTGCGTGCCGCTAGGTGGCTCCCGATCGTGTACAATCAAAAACGTGCGTGTGACTGTTTAGGTTTCGAGACAAGCGGTGCGTGGTTCGTGAGCTACGCAGACCACAGTTTAGTGACATGATAAGCAGTGCATGAGAACGTAAAACATGGGAGCCGAAGCCCTACCTGCGACAGCCGAACCAGACTCTTTGTACGGAACTGCGACTCGGCGACACGAGTGCGACACGAAGGGACAACACGACTTACGAACACGGAACGCGGGACTGCAACAAAAGGAGGCGGACAGACGAAACAGAGCTCACGAACCGGCACCAACAGCGCTTGTCTCGAACGAGTCGGTCCTAGATGTCTGGCGTATCAGATATCTCGCACAGGAAACCGACAAAGACCGGCGGCCTTTGGGCTGCTTAAATACCCTCCGGGCTCCTCCCATAACTTCAGGCCGGTACCCGGCCTTCCAATTTGTTCTGAGTCACTGAGTATTAAAGCAAGAGGATCAGCATGAAAAGCCAGACTAGTATATTTCGGAACAGAAGTTGATTATTTGATTGACTTCTGTTGAACGAACAAGTTGGAAATAAGTTTCAATCAGCAGCTGCAGCCTACTGATCAGAGTATTTTGATAGCAGCAGGACCCGGGGAGGGAATTCCTTCATCCGCACACCTTGATCCCCATTGGCTGAACAAAAAAAATAAAAATAAACCTACTCACAGGTTTTGACTGACAGTAGCAGGAGCCTATGGTTTTATTTTTATGCATTAAGGGAATGAATTAGGGTAAAAACATACTTGTGTTGCGTTTGATATAAAATATGATTTTTTTTTTATTATAACACTGGAACAGCATTCATACACAGAACTTCTCAAAGAAATGCTGTTTGATACAATGGGAACATAGATAACAGTGTTGTATTCAATTGACATTTTGAATAGGCTATTGTCTCTATAGCTACAGTAAACAGGTAAGGGAGGACCACGCCGGAGCCGATGCGCACCCGCGATCGCTCCACACAGAGACAGAATGGAGATCTGTCAATGTAAACAGACAAATCTCCGTGCTGTCAGGGGTGAGGATAGTGATCTGTTGTTCATACTTAGTATGAACAAGGATCGCTCTTCTCACCCAGGCAGTCCCATCCCCCCACAGTTAGAATCACTCCCTAGGTAACACAGTTAACCCCTTGATCGCCCCCTGCTGTTAACCCCTTCCTGCCAGTGACATTTACACAGTAATCAGTACATTTGTATAGCACTGATCGCTGTATGGATGCCAATGGTCCCAAAAATGTGTCAAAAGTGTCCCATCTATCCGCCATAATGTTGCAGTCCCGATAAAAATGCTGATCACCAAAATTTAGTAGTAAAAAAAATAATAATAATAAAAATGACACAAATCTTTCCCCTATTTTGTAGACGCTATAACGCTATAAATTTTGTGCAAACCAATCAATATACGTTTATTGCGATTTTTTAATAACCAAAAAGCTGTAGATGAATACATATCGGCCTAAATTGAGAAAAAAATTAGCTTTTTTAAAAAAAAAATGGGGGTATTTATTATAGTAAAAAGTACAAAATATTGGGGGTTATCTAAGAAAGGCAAATCCACTTTGCACTGCAAGTGCACTGGGAAGTGCAGTCGCTCTAAATCTAAGGGGTCGATCTGAAATGAGTGGAAGCTCTGCTGATTTTATCATCCAATCATGTGCAAACTAAAATGCTGTTTTTTTATTTTCCTTGCATGTCCCCCTCAGATCTACAGCGACTTTACTTCCAAGTGCACTGTCAGTGCAATTGGATTTTCCTTTAGTAAATAACCCCCAATAAAAACAGCAGAGATGATCAAATACCACAAAAAAAAGCTCTATTTGTGGAAAAAAAGGACATCAATTTTTTTGGGTACAACATTGCACGACCGCGAAATTGGCAGTTAAAACGTTGCAGTGCCGTATCGCAAAAAATGGCCTGGTCATTGAGCAGCCAAATCTTCCAGGGCTGAAGTGGTTAAACAGCAAAAAAAGATGTATGTCATATACTGTATACCTCAGTACATACATACAGTATATGTATTCTATTTTTGGGTTCTTATTGTTATGTTGGTTTTCTAGAGTAGTTGGAGGACATCGACAATCAGTCAAACTGTATTAGATTTTTTTGACACTAGACATTATGCATAGATGTGAGATGGATGTGAGGCGGGCAGGCAGGACATCCATCTCATTTAATTGTATCCCACAATTTGGACACTTTTCATCTTTTGATTTGTGTGTTTGTGATGCCATAAAAATCTGAGAAATTGTGTAGTGATAAGTATATAAAATTTTCTAGCATATTCGGGAGACATTTTTATAATTCAGCAGTTCAAATATTTCCATTTACAAGCACTGTGATGGCATACCTCAACCACATTTGCACATATAAATAACTATAAAAACACTGTGTTGAAACTGCAAGCACCATTATATGAAGTTCAGGCTGGATCAACATTTCCTATCTGTTTACTAGGAACTAAAATAACACTCGACTGAACATTTCTAAGATTTGCAAAGGTTGAAAAAGGGGGACTTTTTGCTGTTTGTATATTTTTCTCAGAGCTGTATTCACACTGAAGTGTGTATTATTTAGACTAACCATTCTCAACCAGAGAGTTCCTTGAGCTGTAGCTAATTGACCCCCCATCTGGTGGTGCCTGCAAAGTTCCACCACTTATGCCCCGTACATACGGTCGGATTTTCCGACGGAAAATGTCCTATCGGACCATGTTGTCGGAAATTCCGACCGTGTGTGGACTCCATCGGACTTATTCCGTCGGAATTTCCGACGGAAAAAGTTTGAGATCCTGCTCTCAAATTTTCCGACAACAAAGTCCTATCAGACTTTTTTCCGATCGTGTAGAGCGAATTCCGACGGACAAAATGCCACGCATGCTCAGATCACATTACAAGACCAAAGCTATTGGCTACTAGCCTCTACGTAGTCCCGTTGTACGCAACGAACGTCACCACGTTCAGAATGATCGGATTTTCCACCAACTTTGTCCGACCGTGTGTATGCAACACCAGTGTCGGACAAAATCCGTCTGAAAAAATCTGACGGATTTTGTGGTCGGAATTTCCGACCGTGTGTACGGGGCATTACTGTATCAGAGTCAGCAGCATTACACCAATGATCGTTTTAACTGTCTGTAAGGGGGGCTTTCTTACCACTGACCAACAATGTAAGGGGCATACAATGCCTTGAAAAAGTATTCATACCCTAGAAATTTTCCACATTTTGTCACGTTACAACCAAAAATGTAAATGTATTTTATTGGGATCTTATGTGATAGTCCAACACAAAGTGGGTCATAATTGTGAATTGGAAGGAAAATGATAAAGGGTTTTCAAAATGTTTACAAATAAATATGTGAAAAATGTGGCATGCATTTGTATTCAGCCCCCTTTACTCTGATACCCCTAACTAAAATCTAGTGGAACCAATTGTCTTCAGAAGTCATCTAATTAGTCAATAGAGTCCACCTGTGTGTAATTGAATCTCAGTATAAATACAGCTGTTCTGTGATGAGGTTTGTTAGAGAACCTTAGTTAACAAACAGCATCATGAAGGTCAAATAACAAACCAAACAGGTCAGGGATAAAGCTGCGGAACACTTTAAATCAGGGTTAGGTTATAAAAAATATCCCAAGCTTTGAACATCTCACAGAGCACTGTTCAATCCATCATCCAAAAATGTAAAGAGTATGGCACAACTACAAACCTACCAAGACATGGCCGTCCACCTAAACTGACAGGCCAGGGAAAGAAAGCATTAATCAGAGAAGCAGCTAAGAGTAACTCTGGAGGAGCTGCAGAGATCCACAGCTCAGTGGCAAGAAGAAAGCCATTGTTGAAAGAAAGCCATCAGAAGTCTAAGCAGTAAGAAGAGGTTTGAGAGAAGCCATGTGGGGGACACAGCAAACATGTGGAAGAAGGTGCTCTGATCAGATGTGTGGCTGAAAATTAACACTGCGCATCACTCTGCACACACCATCCACACCGTAAAACATGGTGTTTACAGCATCATGTTGTGGGAATGCTTTTTTTCAGCAGGGACAGGGAAGCTGGTCAGAGCTGATTGGAAGATGAATGGAGCCAAATACAGGCAATCTTAGAAGAAAACCTGTTAGAGTCTGCAAAAGACTTGAGACTGTGGCTGAGGTTCTCCTTCCAGCAGGACAACAACCCTAAACATACAGCCAGAGCTACAATGGAATGGTTTAGATCAAAGCATATTCATGTGTTAGAATGTCCCAGTCAAAGTCCAGAAATCCAATTCAGAATCTGTGGCAAGACTTGAAAATGCTGTTCACAGACGCTCTCCATCCAATCTGACAGAGCTTGAGCTATTTTGCAAAGAAGAATGGGCAAAAATGTCACTCTCTAGATGTGCAAAGCTGGTAGAGACATCCCCAAAACATTTGCAGCTGTAATTGCAGCGAAAGGTGGTCCTACTAAGTATTGACTCAGGGGGGCTGAATACAAATGCACGCCACACTTTTCACACATTTATCATTTTCCTTCCACTTCACAATTATATGCCACTTACTGTTGTTCCATCACATATAATCCCAATCAAATACATTTACGTTTTTGGTTGTAACATGACAAAATGTGGAAAATTTCAAGTGGTATGAATACTTTTTCAAGGCGCTGTACTTCCCACTGACCCCTGATGAATTATTTTTAGCTGGGGTTCCCTGAGATCTGAAAATTATTGCAAGGGTTAGTTGGGATTATACAATTGAGAATGGCTGAGCTAGACCAAGACATTGGTATGTACTTTTTGCAATCTCATGAGCTAATTTATTAGCAAAGTTGTGCAATTTTCTTCTTTTGTTTCTAGACCTATAATTTCCAAAGTATCTGTAAGGAAGTATGTGTTCCTTGACCAGAGATGATCTTTATTTTCATATTTCAATAGGAATATTACAGCTGGAATTTGGGTAGGGTTTGGGGAGTTTGGTTGCTAAAGACAAGAAACATTTCTTTTAGGCATGTATTGATAGGGCTAACTGTAGCTTGTTCCAAGGAGAAGAAGATCTGCACGCTGCCTCGATTGGCCTTTGGACTGTCTATGAGGTCTGTACATGCCTCTTTGAGACGTTATAGGCAGTCCAGTGGCCTACTGAAGGACTATGCATGATAGGCTGGCAACACTGATGCTTTTTGCAATTGCAAGGCAGTGGCTTAGTTATGTCAGCCTGATGCAAGAAATGCTGTTACTTGCAGAATCTACAAGTAAGAAACTTTGCAAAAATTCAGTCAAATAATTTTGCTTACAAGATTTCTACACTCACTTTTCTATAAATAAAAAAGCAATGAAATACCATTTTTGGGGCATCATGTGACATTCCTGACGAAGGGGTCCTGCATGACTCCGAAACATTGCACTCTGTTGTGATCAGGGGTCAAGTCCTGGGAAAAAAAGTGTGGGAACTCCCACCCAAGATCCACTCGCCCACCAAAAAAAAAAATGATACGCTCATATGCACGAACGCTTCAAAAGTTGTATTTTTCCAATTTTCGTATTGCGTGTATGAAGCTTAACTGTAAGTACATAAAAAAATAAAAAAACAATCCTCAATAAACATAAATACAGTAATTCTCTGAATAATCAGCATTCATTCAATTGTGCTTCCATGCAAATGTGAACATCATGTTCTGATCTTTATTGGGGAATTTTATTTTGTATATAGAGTGTTTATGTGGTGAGTTTACACTTTTCATTGAACAGAGTTTGGATAACACAGGGTTAAACAGAAAGGTCATAAATGAACTGCACATTATCTGGACAGAATGCTTGGGGAGATAGGGATGCGTTTCTGCTTAGGAGATGTATGTTAGCTTGGGGGGCTGCAAACTCTGCAGGGCTCCAACACACACTCGCTGCTATTCCAACCTTTCACATATTTCCACATAAACTTCCCTCCTGGCATTAAACTTTGCCAGGTATTGTGCTCAGCTTACCACCCCAAACTGATGTTCCTCCCTCAGCTCACCTCTCTCCCTGCATGTCCTGTGAGCAGAATAGCTGTGCTCCTCCTCTGGGTTCTCTCATCATATGGCACTGAAGATAGAGGAGGGGGAGATTCAGCAGGACACACAGAGCAAGTATGCAGGAGACTGGGGGGGGATGAGGAGACAGAAAATCAGGGGGCCAGCGGGGAGGAGCGCATCACGAGAGGTCTGACTAAATACAATCTCTTAGCAGCAGGGACCTGATCTACCTGTCAGCTAGCTGTGATTGACAGGTAGATCTAAGCGGAAGCTGTCATGGGGCCCCCTACTGGCAATGCCTGAATGGTCAGGTGTGCGGCACTTACTATTGCGAGCTGTGCTGGCAGCTGCTGGTGTAGCACCTGCCACACAGCTCGCATACTTCAAAGTCTTGCAGAACACGGCTGCTAATGGGAACTGAGTTCCTGTTGTGGAAAAAGTACAGGAACTCTATTCCCGCAGGACTTGAGCCCTGGTTGTGATCTTGTAATAAATAATCCATTTGGTCACCTTTGTGGTGTGCTGGCAAATATCTACTTTGTGACTTGAACCAGTATCCAGCTGGTTGTTGCTGCAGCACCCAAACTTTGAGAGCTTATCCAGGAATGTCTGCGAGGGGAATATGAAGTATTGGTTGGTCCCCCTCTCCCAAAGAAGAGGCCTTGAGGTGAAGGTGGAGCCTGCCGAGGATGTTACAGGTCCCAGGAGACCTTGTAGAGTAGAGACTAGAGTGAGCGTGGCATGGTGTTCTGCAGTACCCAAGTCAAAGAGAAGACACAAAATGACCACACAAAGACAAATCTGTTTATGTGCCCACTGTGGTCAGTAATTGTAAGGGGTTATTTTTGAAAGGGACTGGCAGGATCACCAGGTATGATATGACTTTAGAAGATCTCTTAGAGACTGCAGGGCTTTGCTCTGATTACAGAGGGACTAATGTTGGCCGTACGTGTTTCAATAAATGATTGATTTATTTTCTGATCGATCTCTGATCAGAATAATTGATCTATAGTTGACATCCCATTTGATCAATATGAGGAAGAGGATTTTGATCAACAGTTAAGATATCATATTGATATAATTTGATTGTAATCTCATAATTTGATCAAAATATGATTGTATGCATTAACAAATCAAAATCAAAATGGCTCTGGCTGATTGACTCAGTTTGATCAAATCTGATCCAAATCAAGTCTAAATCTATTGGAAGAAAAGTCATGACTATTCGATTATCTGCCGATTCAATTGTTTTGATCGAATCACACATTGATCGGGTAATAAAATCAAAGTGTATGCAGATACAATAAGAAAAGTAATCCCCCAAAGTCTTAATTTAAGGGTACTATACACTATAATGCATTGCAAGCATTGTTTAGATGTCAGTATTTATTTTTGAATACAGCAGTATCCATTCTTAGGTTTACCCTCCATTTGCTTCTGTTGTGATTGGCAGTGCCTATATTGCACAGTGAACCTTCTATACTCACTATCCTGACTAATAACACCTTCCTCTTATGGTTAGCACTTATTGAATAAACCATTTGAGTATCTGTGTGTTGTCTGCAAAGGGGCTGCATGTAATATGTGTATGAATCCATATTATTGTATTTTTAGTGACTATATATGGATTCAGTGTTTATGGTTTTTTAAGGAGTTACCGTATATACTCGAGTATAAGCCGAGTTTTTCAGCACATTTTTTTTGTGCTGAAAATGCCCCCCTCAGCTTATACTGGAGTCAAGCACTTTTTTGCAGCAGAGAAATACATTTTCCGACCCGATTTTGGGGCCCCCCATATCTCCATATCCAAAGATGGGGCCCCTAACACCAAGTGGCCCCGAGATATGGGGCCCCAAAGTCGGGTCGGAAAATGTAATTCTCTGCTGCAGAAAAGTGCTTGACATTTTCCGAACCGACTTTGGGGCCCCATATCTCGGGGTCACTTGGTGCTAAGAACCCCATCTTTGGATATGTTGTAGTGACACCAAATGTGGGGTTCCTAGCACCAAGTGACCCCCGAGATACGGGGCCCCAAATCGGTCAACTGTGTCTATCTGCAGTAATGTAATTTTGGGTCCCGAGATCCCAATTTTTGGCTGCAGCTAGGGGGCATCTAGGAACCCTTAAGTACAAAGCTTGAAGTTCGGGGGACCTATGGCTGCAAATGGGCACAGTTAAGGCTGCAAATGGGCACAGTGAGGCTGCAAATGGGCATTGTTGACCCTCTTTTCCACTTACAGTAGCTGCGCATTTCTCACCCTATGCTTATACTCGAGTCAATAAGTTTTCCCATTTTTTTTGTGGTAAAATTAGGTGCCTCGGCTTATATTCGGGTCGGCTTATACTCAAGTATATACGGTAAGTGTGTATGCCCACCCAGTGTCTTATAAAACACATGACATATGCAGGACATAACCCACAGTCTCTTACCAACCTGTTATACATACTCTAAAACCCCTCAAATCCCCCACAAATGACGTGACAAGGTTTTTGGATTAAATGGCCTGACGGCCTTGTATTAACAATTATCGTAAATATAAAAAATAACATATAAATAACTTTTAAATAACCGTTAACCAACTTTTTATGTATATCCTTTTTTGGGGTCTTTGAGGGCAAAGAAACAAAAACTGGTCACCACGACAAACTTTTTTAAACTTTAGGCCTCCAGTCGCAAGTCCCCCGACTCCGAGACGGTACTCAAACTTCGCAGGTTTTACCCCTTCCTGGTTAACCCCTCGTTAACCGGAAAGGTACCTGTGAACCCCATACCACAGATGGGTCCCAACCATGTTATATGTATATAACTGCCATTTTCTCCTCCTCCAAAGACCCAACACTGCCGGGCTGTCCTGACAGCCCCACCTTTTATCAACTAAACCACGGTGGGGTGGGTGGCAATCTCTCTCTCCATCGCTCACAGACTGACGTCACTTCCCCCTCTCCTGCTCTTCCTAACCACACGCCCCTCCCTGCTCTGACCACCCCCCTTTCCTTAAAGGGGACAACTCTTCCTTAACTAATGCATGAATGTGGCTGTCCACATTGTCATGCCTTCCCTCCATCCATCCCTTTCTTCTCCTTACTCCGGGAATCCCTTACTTGCCACATAGTTTTGCTATTGCCATGGTTCACATATTAATCCTGCATGATTTACTTATAACGTATCCTAAATCAGGATACAAGTGGTTAAAGTCATCCGAGTATAGTATTTACCCCAAGAGAGAAAGGGAAGTGATGGCACAAAGGTGTCTCTTTTCTTATTTCAGCTCTGTACTATGCCCTTGTGACCTGTCTTTTTAAATTATCACCATCACATCTGAAGCACAAATTCACTTTTATTAGGTTCCTGTTTTTTTCTGTTCCAGTGGAACTTCCTCTTTTTGCAACTCTTCTCTCAGGTTATTGTCTGCGATCGTTTTATATATCTGTTCTATTTCTTGAATCGAATGTACCTTACACAAACTTTACCATGTTACAGCCAAGTCCTTTGAGGGTGATATTTTGAGATCACACATGCAGTTCTATCAGTTTGGTAACTGGTCTTCATCAGGTGGAATGATTCTGTGCAGATCGGTCAAATTTGCAGAGACATATGAAAGCAAACCTAAAAAAAAATATATAATGTTCAATAAATCTTTTCAATTCTATTTGCTTTACAGATGATGATGATAAAAGTATATTTTTGACTTTACAATTTTTCTCTGACCAGGAAAAATATGCCTACCATGAGAATTGAAAATTCAAAGCTGTATGTGGTGATCCAGTTTAGTAAGCATGTCATGTAAGTGGATGCAGTGCTCCATGGTCCCCTGATACAGCCCTACACTCCACACACTTAGATCCAGAAGCTCCAGCACTGTCCATGAAAATGTATAAAAGGGAATGTGTAATAGGTTTGTATATATTTTCTTTAATTATTTACTATGGTTAGGACTAAAACAATATATTTTTTTTTAAATTGATATTTTTTTTTTTTTACTTAAAGCGGGGATCCACTGCCTAAATTTTTCTTTTTGTATAATGAAGAGCATAACCTTTTTAAAATGTTAGTACTCACTTGCTGCATTTTTTAAGTCATTCCGATGTGAGTTTTCTCTGTAAAAAACGAATTATATTCTGTCTTCTCGGTGTGTGTCATCTTGCCTGTGGGCATGTGAAGCCCACAGGCATCCTCTTCCTGGATACAGTGTCGTGTGTCGTAGATGTACCAGGATGCACAGCGCGTTGTATCCCGATCTTGCGCAAGCGCAGTACATAGAATTGGGAGTGCCGTCAACAGCTCAGGTTGCCATCGCAACAGGCGGCGGCGGAAGTCCCGCCCCTTGAGATGGCAACCTAGCTTCTAAATCGCGCAATAACTGATGCCATGCCGCCGCACTGACTCCTGGGAACTATGTTAAAAGCTCCCAGGAGACAGTGCGGATAGAGGATATTGCGAAATAGCCGCAATATCCCCGCCCATATCCGCAATCCCATACACAGGAAGTACAGCCGGTCACCTGAAAATAAAAGGTACTGAAAAAAAAAAATAAAAATAACTACCGTTTGGCATAGATGAAATGTATTAAATCCGTTTTAGATAATATATTAAAATGGGGTGGAGCTCCGCTTTAAATATGAAATGTTGCTTTTTAGTATTTTATATTCTCACTTTTAGGTAACAGGATGTGCTCTAGCCCCTTTTTTCATGTTTTCCAGGTAGTCCTAGCTTCTATATTTACAGAACGAAGGGTTCACCAGGACAAACTGGGAGACTAAATCTCTCTACATAGATAGGTATAAAATCCTGTCTAAAATAGGGTTTTGGATTCAAAGTACCGTATATACTCGAGTATAGGCCGACCCGAATATAAGCAGGCACCTAATTTTACCACAAACAACTTTGGATATGTTGTAGTGCTAATTCCACTGGGTTGGAATACAACATTTGGGGTTCCTAGCACCAAGTGTCCTCGAGATACGGGGCCCCAAATTCGGGTCAGAAAATCTCAAGCACTTTTCTGCAGCAGAGAATGACATTTTCTGAACCGACTTTGGGGCCCTGTATCTCGGGGCCACTTAGTGCTAGGAACCCCATCTTTGGATATGTTGTAGTGCTAGTTCAACTGGGTTTGAATGCCAAATTTGGGGTTCTTAGCTCCAAGTGTCCCCGAGATATGGGGCCCAAAATTCGGGTCAGAAAATGTCAAGCACTTTTCTGCAGCAGAGAATTACATTTTCCGAACCGACTTTGGGGCCCCGTATCTCGGGGCCACTTAGTGCTAGGAACCCCATATTTGGATATGTTATAGTGCTAGGTCCACTTGGTTGGACTCAAGTGGCCCCGAGATACGGGGCCCCAAAGTCGGATCGGGAATTTTTTTTTTTGCTGCAGAAAAATGCTTGACTCAAGTATAAGCCGAGGGGGGCACTTTCAGCAAAAAAAAATGTGCTGAAAAACTCGGCTTATACTTGAGTATATACGGTATTTAAAGAATATGTAAACCTAACATTTCATATTCCTGCTGTACCATGTACTGGTATGAAAAGTATATTTTTCTCTTTGCATAAGTCCTTTTGTGTAAAATACCTATTGATCCTGCCAGTTCCTTTGTTTTCCTATTAAAAACTGACCACACTGGGCAGGAAAGCAAAGCATGGTCAGTTCTCCAGCTGTGCTGGTAAGTGGTAACTTACCTGCTCTCCTCCAATGTTCAGACTTGTCCTGACAAGCAGACCCCTCCCCCCCATGCACTGCACAGCCATTCACTTGGAAGATCAATGTAATACTGTTTCTCCTCCTCCCAGCTCTCTGGGCTCCTTATGCAGCTGAGAAAAGAGACTAGGGTTCACATGCACTTTAAGCTAAGATTTACATACACAACTGAATCAGAGTGGTCACTCATATACCCTCCTTCCTTCACTTCAGACAGCTTCCTGCATTGTTTCAGAAAGAGAGAAAGTCTGCAGGTGGACAGCTTCTGCTCTGCTCTCTTTAGAGTACACACATTGCACCATGAAGACTGTTACATGTGTATCCAGTTTTAAATGTGTATTTCTAAAAAAAAGATTATTAATAGATAATAAAATACATACATACATTTAAAAAACAGACCTAAGCCCTTTATAGTTTCAATTTAGGATGATGTTAAAGCGGAACTTCAGTCATTTTTCCATCTTTCCGTCTATTAAAAATTCTGCCCTTGTTTGAATTTTGGATAGTAAAACATTTTTTTTTCTGCCAGTAAATACCTTATACAGCCCACTTCCTGTTTCTTGTCTGGTAAAAAGCCTAGGCCAAGGGTGCTCAACCTGTGGTCCCATCATGCCTTTGCCTTTGGGAGTCATGCTTTTAACTGTCAGCCTTGCAATGCCTCATGGGACTTGTAGTTTTGCAACAGCTGGAGGGCCACAGGTTGAGCACTCATGGCCTAGGCCAGTGATGGCGAACCTTGGCACCCCAGATGTTTTGAAACTACATTTCCCATGATGCTTACCTACACTACAAAGTACATGAGCATCATGGGAAATGTAGTTCCAAGGTTTGCCATCACTGGCCTAGGCTATGACATCATGCACAGCTTTCTCTCTCGTGAGAGTTTGCCAGGAAGGGAGGGGGGAGGGTCATAAGAGGGCCAATGAGAGCTGCAGAGCTGGAGGTGTGCCTCTGTGTAAATCCAGGAAGTGAACAGGCAGCAGCTTCAGGTGCCCAGACTTAAAATGGATGCAGCCAGACTCAGTGGAGGGAGATTTCTGCAGCATATTTGGCAAGTACAGAATCACAGTATATATAAAATAATATGCAAAGTGGTTGGAGGGAAGCTTCGGAATGGCAAATATGTTTTTATTACAAATTATGTAAGCAGACTGCAGTTCCTCTTTAACCATGTTGATTATTGGACTTATGGTGCTTGTGTGGTAAATACTGTTGTTATGTAAAATACATTTCAACATTGAACTAAATATATAGTTTCAACAGTGTTGTACTTCAAACAGTTGATGAATCCTTATACTCCAGTAATTATCAATTAATATGCAGTGCTAAACATAATATAGGTTAATTCAGTCCACACAGCCTATGATGATAATGTATCCCACTGAGTGGCCATCAGCTCTCTATGTAATGCAGCCCTAGAGCAGCAAGAACCTGTCAATAAAATGAAAGCATTTGCTGACAATCCTGTTCTAGCTGTGTGCAGCATGTTTGG
>CM053031.1:81033514-81104309 GCA_028564925.1 Lithobates sylvaticus
AGGAGTCTACGCCTCTTCCCCTCCTCCCTGCGCTGTCTGCTGGGACACACACGGGTCCCAGGAGATATCGGGGACCAGTTAGGACGCGCAGACTTGCATGACTCGCGCATGCGCTGTAGGGAACCGGGAAGTGAGGCCGCAACGCTTCACTTCCTGGTTCCCTCACTGAGAATGGCAGCAGCAGCTGCTGAGAGCTGAGCGATTGATCAGCTTCGGCTGCCGACATCGCTGGACCCTGGGACAGGTAAGTGTCCATTTATAAAAAGTCAGCAGCTGCATTATTTGTAGCTGCTGGCTTTTAATATATATTTTTTTTTTAGGTGGACCACCTCTTTAAAGTTAAAAAAATATTAGTCATATTATCATTTATTTAAAAGTAAATCGCTCTATGTGTGTGCACTGTGTGGGGTGTCAGACTAATTGGTGTCTATTAAGTCCTTCAATTTTTGACAAGCATGTGATTAGAGTCTGAGGCTCTTATTGGCTTGTCTTAGGTTGTCCAAGAGGAGCAAAGCACTGCGCCCCCTCCCACTTTTGATTTTAGCGATTCAATATTCGCCATTGCGTCACTTACGGTTTCCGGCTTCTTGTCCCTGGGCCAATCAGGAAACTGAAGTTCTGGAACCTGGAAAGAAGACCGGGTTAACATGGAAGCTGTCAGGTATTAGGGGAGCCAGGGGTCATCTTTAATATTGAATGAACCCTGGGGGCAAACATTTTCTTGGGCCCTCCCAAATTCACCAATTAACTATTTGTGGGCAGTGCAGGCTCATGGAGACAGCTGCTTTGGGCCCCACAACAATGACTGGGCCCCGGGGCAGCTGCCCCTTTTGCCCTGAGGGGAGCCATGACAGCCCATTGCTGGAGCCGGTGTTCTGTCCAAATGTGTCTGGCTATCATATAGTGTCCACCCCATACTGCGCAGGCGCAACGCTTGCGCAGTAGAGAGGACAAAGCCATTCGTAAAATTTCAGAAGATGAACGGCGCCTGCGCCCTGTGAGTCGAGGTGCAAGCCCCACCATTCAAGTGGACATAGGGCTACACAAACTTAGAGGGCCCCTCGTGGGGCTCCCTTCGCTCGCCACGCTTTGGGCACGGCCTCGCTGCGCTCGGCTCTTTTTTATTCTAACTCTATGTCCACTTGGATGGTGGGGCTTAAACCTGGACTCATCTTCGGCTATTTTCGGAATGTGCTTGTCCTGTGTACTGCGCATGCGCAGTACTGAGGGGACAGTATGTGACGGGGGACACAATCTGACAGGACACCGGCTCTGTTTTTGTAGGCAAGTCTCACGGCGTGCGGACCTGGAGGGATTTGTTTGTTTTAGCACCAGCCACCACTGACTGGACTGGACTTTTTGCATCCAATTTGTGCAATGTTTTTATATGTTATGTTTATATTGATTTAATTTATAGTGTGTCTCTTTACGATTTAAATAATATTAAGGCAAGTAAACTTTCCTGTGTACAGGACCTCCAGCTGGGCTCCAGCGATGCTGTGAATGTGTGTATGTGTGTCAGGCTCCCTCACCTGGTGCCACTGCGCATGCGCGCCGCTCAACTCCAGCCCCAGCTCTCTCATTGCGATCCGAGGAGAGAGGGAAAGAGCCGGAGCCGAGGAGGATCGCGATCTGCCCGAGGAGTCTCCGCACTGACAACTGCTGCAGCCGCCGCCGCTCACCTTCCCGACCAGCCAAAGGTAAGAGGAGCCTTTCCCTTGTCCCATCCTGCAGGCAGCCTTCTCCCTCCCTGAGCAGAGAGGACGGTCCATGGTACCGGGAGAGGACACCAACTCCTGAGCTGTCCCTGCAGCAGATGGGGGATTTCATTGTCACATGTCACTCAGTGTCACCGAGAAAAGTACTCCATGGGATCTGTCAGTTAGAGGAACACATCTCCCCCCTGGGGTGTGCTCACAGCTTAGTACATAGGGCTGTTCTATGGGCACAGGATACATGGGGCACCATCACACCTGCACTGGGTATACTCCATCTGATGCCTCCCTTCTGTCTTCTGCATCATAAACTTTGTTGCATGTGTAAAGAAATATTTATAAATATAAAAAGTATTACAAAGTAACAATTACAAACAATCTAAGCCTGCCTTCCCACTTGTGTGCCAGGCAATCATGCCCAAATCCTTGGCGCTGATATTCATTGTAAGGCCCCATTCGCATTAGCGCGCTGTGACAACATGCACATTTGCGCGCTGTGACGACATCCGCATAAGCGCACCGCAAAGTACTGTGCATTATTTGCGATTATGTGATTCAGTGCCATTCATTTTTTGAATGGCATCGCATTACCGACCAATCACAGGGGGTCCCCAAGGTGGGATTTACTCTCCTCTTATTATTCTTATTATACAGGATTTTTATAGTGCCAACAATTTGCCCTTTTTTCCTTTAGGCTCCTTTCAGGCTTATGCGTGCTAAAACACACCTTTCCGATGCGAAAAAAGTGTGTAAAAAGGATTCCCCTATAAATCTTATGTAACTGTTTGCAGTGCATTTTAAAAAGTCCTTTGGTGCACTTGTCAAAAACGCACCACCACTTGATTTTTTATAGGCGACAAAACCAAAAACGCATCAAACCTGAGGTGCGTGTTTGCCCCTTTTCCTTTTTTTAATGGTAATAAGCCTTGTTCACACATGTGCGATTTTTGATCGCGTAGCTCCACACAGTTTTTCTCCATGGTGCCTCTCCCCATCAATGCAGAGAAACTGCACCTTGTGCAAAAGGTACATTTGCTACTTTGGTGCTGATGCCACGTGATTTTGGCCCCGTAGACTGCAATGGAAATGCATCAAAAACGCATATGTCTTAGTATGTTTTTGGCAGATTTCTTTTTTTATTATTTTTATTATACAGGATTTATATAGTGCCAACAGTTTGCGCAGCACTTTACAATATAAAAGGAGTTACAATACAATAAAATACAATACAAGAGGGTTAAGAAGGTTGTGTAGAAAATCCAATTTCATTCTCCTACAAAAAAACGCATGAAGCATTAAATATGCTTCAAAAACCTGTGATGTTGCACTTCAAAATCGCACTAAAAATCAGATCATGCTGCAGCTGCGGTAGGGTGAACCTGGGCTTAGCCATAGTGGCACCCCAAAAGCAGCAAGCAAGTTTTGTGCTCAAATATTATGTAGTTTAACACTTAAAAAGATACTTGAGCTTCTTTGTTGCATGTAGGGCAAATAAATGCGTGAAGTGCGGCAATGCACAAAAAAAGCACCTACATGCGACATCTGACATTGCTGCCTAATGTGATTGGAGGGTAAACTTACAGCATTAAAAATTTGAATTATTCTGCATTTTAAGAACAGCCCACCCAATTATCATCCTAATACAAGCCTTATATTGACCCAGGCATCCACTCCAGTATAAAATACCGACAGATCGTCGCTTCCTGGACCGCTAAACTGATAATCCACAGGGATCCCCTGTGTTATTTTCTGTCTTGACGTCAGAGCTTGGAATCCTGCAGCTCTCAGAAAAAGTACCAGCCCTAGCCTGGCTTGGCATGCTGCGACTTGTAGTCCCACTACAGCTACATCAGCGCAGCTTACTTATTGTTTCCTATAAATGACACACACTCTCCCCTGTATAACAAACAGAAAAGATCTGTTTTGTGCCTCTTAAATATTAATCCCTACCTAAGTATAATCAATATGCGTAAAGCATGACTCCGCTATGGTTGGTAAGGATGGATGGACGGTTGGATTGCATGTTGGGGAAGAGATCTATTTTTATGTCAAGCCTCATATTTATTGGATGAGGGAGTTGCAGGAGTGTCTCAGGTAATTAGGTGTACGGTGTGACATATCTCTTGACCAAGGTGTGTGCAGAATCATTTAATTTTAATAGCCCTGGGATGCTGCCCTGTAGAAGAAGAGGAAGGGCATCGGAATGTAGTGTGTTAAGCGCACTTTGATGAAGCCTGCTGTGCTGTGTAACCTTTCAAATATTGAGACTGATGTTACACATTTAGCAACTAAGTCTGAAATTAGATTGCCGGAGCTGTGTGTGATCTAGATTCAAAGTGAGACATTTGCCGTGTGCTTCGGGCTGCTGGGGTTTGAACTGTACAAATGTTCTGGCAATCGCTGCGCCTTAATTCTGCGCTATTTGAAGTTTCAGTCTCTTTAGGTGATGATTAGGAGTTTGCGTGCATGGGGCGGTGTGATGGCAGCAACATATTCCTTTATATCATCATCAACAGCAGGGCCAAGAACAAGCACTCGAGTCAAGGGCATTGGGAAGAAATCAAGGGGAGATTGTTAAATAGCAATGTCAGATTTTGAAGGAGACTTCAGATGATGAAAAATAAAGATTTGTCTAAATCAAGTAGAATTTTTTATTTTTTTTTGCAGGTATTTTATGTGAACAAAAAGTAGCCTTAAATAGCAGATAATAAAATTTTTATATTTAAAATAAAATATCTTCATATATGAAATCTTCCACCAGAACGGGGTAATTATTCATTCGTATCCAATATAACATGTTAGGGCTGATTGACATTTATGCGTTGCAGCAGCAGTGCAATTAATTTTAAATAGAACTCCAACACCCTAAGGCAACACATATTAGGCATTATGTATCAGTATTGGGCATCTGGCTGTATACAGTAGGTATGTTACCTAGTTCATAAATAAATGTTGTACACAATTTTTGTTGGGTGATTCTATAGCCTAAAGCAGCGGAGCGCAACCTTTTTAAAGAGGGGCTCTGATTGTCAATGTTCATTTTTTTGAAGTCCAAGTCATATAGTTACATGGTTACATAGTTAGTGAGGTTGAAAAAAGACACAAGTCCATCAAGTCCAACCTATGTGTGTACTTTTATGTCACTATGTTACTATTACATTGTATATCCCTGTATGTTATGGTTGTTCAGGTGCTTATCTAATAGTTTTTTGAATTATCTATGCTCCGTGCTGAAACCCCTGTCTGTGGAAGAGAATTCCACAGCCTTACCGCTCTTACAGTAAAGAACACTCTACGCAGTTTAGCAGTGGCGGCTGGGGCTCAAAATATTTGGGGGGGGGGGGGGTGCAAACAAACTGAAAAATTCTGAAAAAAAACCCATCAATCACAGCCACTGTGCCCATCAATTGCAGCCACTGTGCCCATCAATTGCCGCCACTGTACCATCAAACGCAGCCACTTTCTTATCAAACGCAGCCAATGTGCCCATCAATTGCCACCACTGTATCAAACACAGCCATTGTGCCACTGTGCCTATCAATTGCCACCACTGTATCATCAAACGAAGCCACTGTGCCCATCAAACAAAGCCACTGTGCCCATCAAACGCAGCCACTGTGCCCATCAAACGCAGCCACTGTGCCCATCAAACGCAGCCACTGTGCCCATCAAATGCTGCCACTGTGCCCCATCAAATACAGCTACTGTGCCTATCTTATGTAGCCACTGTGCCCATCTTATGCAGCCACTGTGCCCCATCGAATTCAGCCTCACTGTGACCCATCAAATGCAGCCTCACTGGACCCATCAAATGCAGCCTCACTGTGACCCATCAGATGCAGCCTCGCTGAGTCTCATACATACTTACCGTACAGGCAGCTCCGCTCGGGCCGTGCGTTCCACGGAGCTGCCGACGTCACTTCCACAGGGAAACCGGAAGTAACCTCTTAACAACAAAGCTCCCGCCCATAGTAATACTACAGGCGGAAGCTGTTCGGCGCTTTGGAATGTGGCACAAAGCAGGTCAAAAGCCTGCAAATGAAACGCTTTGTCTGCAATCTCGTGACTGCATTGACATGGCGCTTCCCTTAGGCCCCTTTCACATTGGGGCGGGGAGCCGCGGTGACGGTAAAGCAGCGCTATATTTAGCGCTGCTTTACCGTCGTTTTAACCGCGGTATTCGGCCGCTCGCGGTGCGGTTTTACCCCCCCCGCGAGCGGCCGAAAAAGGGTTAACCCCCCCGCAGAGCGCCGCCGCAGCGGCGCTTTGCGGCGGTATTGCCGCGGTTTTACCGCAGTTTCCCATTCAAATCAATGGGAAGGAGCGGTATAGGAGCGGTGAACACACCGCTCCTATACCGCTCCAAAGATGCTGCTAGCAGGACTTTTTTTTTGCCGTCCTGCTAGCGCACTGCTCCAGTGTGAAAGCCCGCCGGAGTTAAAGGGGCCGGATTTTTTCAGGCGGTGAACAGGCGCTATTTTTAGCGCTGTACCGCATGAAAAACGCCCCGGTGTGAAAGGGGCCTTAGAGCACTGTGTCCGACGCCCGAACACAGTGCACTTAAGGGCATTTTTTTCTATTTTTTTATTCTTTTTTATTTTTTTTTGTGACTGCTTGGGGGGCGGTGCCCATGCGCCCTCTATGGATGGGCCGCCACTGCAGTTTAGTGTCCCCACTGAAACAGCATATAAGAAATAGCATGCCAGACAGTAATTCTGAGATGCATTTGTGGTCCCAACCCCTAAGCTTACCAGCCTGATCTAGCAGAGAAGTTCTTTCAGACCAATCAGAGGCAACCTATAACAATTGTGTATATATTGTTTAAAAGGGCCAGTTCACCCAATACAGATTTTTATGGTTTAGGTAAATGCTGATGAATTAAAGTTGATCTTCCCTGCATTGGAGCAACACAAACCAAAAACACTGTTTAATTTTTAATATTCAAAGCAAATTCCCCCATCCATCCATGTCTCAATGCTTTATTATGTTGAGAAATCACTTTGAAAAACAACCCCCTATCATTTCTGTCTGCGACCATGATTCATGTAGCTTTTCCATCTGCTTTGCTCAAGCTTGCATGCAAGAGAGTGTGCTTAGCTGAGAAAACCCCTCTCCTCCTCTCCTGAAGACTCCTGGGATGTATGACATAATTTGCCTAGGCAAGAAACCAGGAAGTAACTGAAGAAATGTAAAAAAAAAAACTAATGCTAGCAGCATGAGGATTAAAAATAATCAATGTTGAGTGGGAGAGTGAAGTTCCACTTTAACCGCTTGCCGTCCAGCCGCCGTCATTCTACAACGGCAGGTCGGCACGATCCCGTGAACCATCGTAGCTATACGTCGGCTTGCGGGATTGGGATAGCATGACCGCTGGACACAAGCGATTGCGAGCACGAGAGGCAGAACAGGGACGTGTGTGTGTAAACACACAAAGCCCTGTTCTGTTCTGTGAGGAGTGACAGATCGTGTGTTCTTAATAGCTAGGAACCACGATCCATCATTTCCTCTTTGTCAGTCCCCTCCCCCTTCAGTTAGAAACACACATAGGGAACACAATTAACACCTTGATCGCCCCCCTAGTGTTAACCCCTTCCCTGCCAGTGACATTTTTACAGTAATCAGTGCATTTTTTTTAGCACTGATCGCTGTATAAATGCCAATGGTCCCAAAAATGTGCCAAAAGTGTCCGATGTGTCCGCCATAATGCTGCAGCCCTGGTAAAAATCGCAGATCGCTACCATTACTAGTAAAATTACTTTTTTTGTTTATAGCGGAAACAATAAAACCCGCAGAGGCGATCAAATACCACCAAAAGAAAGCTCTATTTGTGGGAAAAAAAAGGACGTATATTTTGTTTGGGTGCAGCGTCGCACGGATGACGATTGGCAGATGTTTTTCTGCCATGCCCATTCCATAAAGACAGGGATGAGCTAGTTTGGGGTGGAGGAACCTGATTGGCCTGCACAGAGTCCTGAACTCAACCCAATAGAACACCTTTGGGAGGAATTAGAGCAGAGACTGCAACCCAGGCCTTCTCGTCCACATTAGTGCCTGACCTCACAAATGCGCTTCTGTAAGAATATTCACACATTCCCATAGACACACTCCTAAACCTTGTGGAGCAATACAAGCTATTTAAAGGCGTATATCAAATCAAACACCTAACACAAAACACCTGTAGTTAAAGAGCAATCAACACAAAACTTCACCAACATAAAAACATTTCTTAAAGTGGGGTTGCAACCAAAAAACAAAAAGGGGCTTAAAAATCATAAAAAAAATTAAAAAAAAATAATTGGAAAAAAAAAAATTTTTTACTCACCTCTAAATGCCTGTTGCTAGGGGGTCCCTCGAAGTCTGCCACCTTCATTGCCCGGGCTAAAAGTCACTTCCTGTAGGCAACGCACAGTCATCTGGGACATGTCATGTGTCCCAGATGAGTGAGCGTCGAATCACGGCGCACGGCGCCGCTCGCGCATGCGCAGTGGGTGCCCGGCTGTGAAGCCACAGCGGGTTCCCACATTAAGAATGCCGGCGTCGTGAGCGGAGCGGGGAACGAGGGGGGGGGGTCTCGTTCCCCCGCATCGCTGGACCCCGGGACAGGTAAGTGTCCGATTATTAAAAGTCAGCAGCTGCAGTATTTGTAGCTGCTGACTTTTAATTTTTTTTTTTGCCCAGCCCTCCACTTTAAATGCTAAAACATCTGATTACAAAATAGTCAAAGCAAAAAATAGACAATATAAAAATGTAAACAAGAAATGTGTTAAAAACAAAAATAGAAAAATGAGCGGAAAAACATGTATATATACACCAATATAAATCCTTACAAACCACTTTGACCTACAGGTAAGCCTAGATTAAGGCTCACCTGTAGGTCTAAGAAATATCTCCTAAACCTACACGGTTTAGGAGATATTTGCCAAAAGACAGGCACTGCTGTCTACGGTGCATGCGCCATAGACAGCGGCGCGAAGGCGCACTGAGCGCCATGCTATGCATACTAGCTCATTATGCCTTTGTCTTGCACTATCTTCTGGTTGGATGCTATACGTTTTTGAATGTTATTGTTTTTTTTTCATGCTGTTAATAAATAAACCATGGTAAGGATACCTTATTATAGTGATATTCTTGGTTTTAATGTATACAGTTTATTTTAGGCTGTTTCGTGGCAGGATTTGGGCTAATATTTGTCTTTAGTTGTAATACAATGTAGTTTCTTTCATTTCTATAGTGTTTTTTATGCCTGAGAAATGTTCCCATGTCTGTCCTTGCTTATTTTATAGTTTAAACCAATCTGCAGACTAACTGGGACAGAAAGCCCCTGCCTAAGGCCTGGTATGATTTTTGAGATCATTTGAAGAAGATTTAATACGAATTCTTTATTAGAAGGATCAGAAGTGGAAGAATGCTATAAAATATTTTGCAGTTGGTTTATGTGATTTGCAGACTTATAATTGATCATCTATTCACAGCAGCAGATAACTTTTAGATTGTCATTTCTCTGTACTCTAAGCGATGGTTTGTAGGAATACCAATGTTCCAAAAACATTGCTTGATAGAATAGAATATATTTTAAACAAGTTTCAACCAATAGACTCTACTGTGATTGTTCATTATACACACTGTACCTAGCACATACAGTGTTGTGATTGTCAGCCAGTCTTATGATTAATCGCTTCTTGTGAAAAGTGCCAAGGCTCTTTACATCACGCCTCTCTTTGTAACCACTTGATTCTAAAAAAAAAATCTCGGTCACCTGGAAGTCCATGTGCCATCACATCATCTTCGATTGTTGAAATTTAGTTTAGCAGACTGGGACCTAGCACTTGTCCAGGGTGGTAGTGAGTTTCTTTTCCAAGTGAAAGTTGTTTCTTCTTAAAGAGGAACTGCAGTCTGCTCACATATTTTTGTAATAAAAACATCTTTGCCATTCTGAAGCTTCCCTCCAACCACTTTGCATATTATTTTATATATACTGTGATTCTGTACTTGCCAAATATGCTGCAGAAATCTCCCTCCACTGAGTCTGGCTGCATCCATTTTAACTGTGGGCAGCTGAAGCTGCTGCCTGTTCACTTCCTGGATTTACACAGACACACAGAGGTACACCTCCAGCTCTGCAGCCCATCAGCTGTCATTGGCCCTCTTATGATTCATCCCCCCTCCCTTCCTGACAAACGCTCACGAGAGTGAAAGAGAGAGCTGTACATGATGTAATAAGCCAGGGGTCGGCAACTCATGGCCCGCCGCCGCTAAATCTCTGGCCTGTCAGTGCACTGCACTTCACCCTGAACACACCATGCCCACTGTGAAACATGGTGGTGGCATGGTGGTGGCAGCATTATGTTGTGAGGATGCTTTTCTTCAGCAGGGACAGTGAAGCTGGTCAGAGTTGATGGGAAGATGGACGGAGCCGAATACAGAGCAATCTTAGACTAAAACCTGTTAGTCTGCAAAAGACTTGAGACTGGGGCAGAGGTTTACCTTCCAGCAGGACAATGACCCTAAATATACAGCCAGAGCTACAATGGAAAGGTTTAGCTCAAAGCATATTAATGTGTTAGAATGGCCCAATCAAAGTCCAGACCTAAATCCGATAACCGAAAATCTGTGGCAAGACTTAAAAATTGCTGTTCACAGATGCTCTCCATCCATCAACATGGGGTTGTGTGGGTCACAGACCCCCAAAGCACCCTCCCAATGTTGAGGGCATGTGGCCTGGTACGGTTCAGGAGGGAGGGGGGGCGCTCTCGTCCCCCCCTCTTTTCCTGCGGCCTGCAAGGTTGCGTGCTCGGATAAGGGTCTGGTATGGATTTTGAGGGGGACCCCACGCCATTTCTTTTTTTTTTGGCCGGGGTTCCCCTTTTAATTTGAAGCGGGGTTCCCCTTTATATCCATAGCAGACCTGAATGGCCTGGTAATTGAATTTGGGGGGACCCCCACACTTTTTTTTTAATTTTTTTTATCAATGACTTTTTTTTTTATCAATGACTTTCAATGAATGACTGTTCTCTGTGTTACGGGAGCCGGCAATTCATTAGCCGCAAGTGATTTTAAATAGCTTTTTTTCCTGCAAAAATGACACTTTGTGCAGGGACAGTTCTAAGCACGGGAAACATGCGCCCCTTCACAGGCATACTATAGACACCCCCCCAGGTACAAAATTTAAAGGAATATTACACTTTTATTGTTTCACTTTGAGCATTATTAAAATCACTGCTCCTGAAAAAACGGCCGTTTTAAAAGAAAAAAAATTGCATTGACACATGTCCCCTGGGGCAGGACCCAGGTCCCCAAACACTTTTTATGCCAATTACTTGCATATTGGCTTTTAAAATTAGCACTTAAGATTTCTCCCATAGACTTTTAACGGGTGCTCACGGGGATTTTCGAATATGCCACGAACACCCCAAATTGTTTGCTGAACAGGCGAACAGGCAATGTTCGAGACGAACATGAGTTTGACTCGAACTCGAAGCCCACTGTAGGTCCACTGTATACTGATTATGCCTGCTCCCAGGCATGTTTCTACTGTAATCTGATCCTCCAGCCCATAGATCAAAAGTAGAAGTAAAGACTACATATAAGTATACTTAAAACCAATGCTCCCCCTCCTCCTACTTATGCTATATAATGCTGATAAAAGGATCTGTGTAAATACTTTTTTTCAATCCCCTCCAGTCTGGCCACATGACACAGAAGCTTCAGCTTCCTGTGTCATGGACACCGACAATGAGACTGGATTCCAGGAGCCATGACACCACCCACCGGCTTCCATTGCTCCTCCTTTGTCAGCGATCTCTCCTCTCCCCAGCTGCCGTTCCTTGACACAGTAGAGCCAGATCTTCTGCATCATATGGCAGACCGTATTGAACTAATGTACTTGCACAGATTGTTTACCAACTCTATACAGCATAGGTGGGAGCAAGGGGGAACAAGGGGTTTTAAGCAATTTTTATATGTAGCCTTTACTTCCACTTGAAAGTGGTTCTAAAGGCTCAACGTTTTTTTACCTTCATGCATTCTATGCATGAAGGTAACACACCTTCTCTGTGCAGCAGCTTCCTCAATACTTATCTTAGCCTGATCTTCCTCCACCTCTGTGCACGAGAGCCTGGTCTCTCCAGGGACTTTCCCTCCTCATTGGCTGAGACAGCAGCGGGAGTCAATCACAGCCAGTGTGCCACTGAGGACAGAGAGGGGCAGGGGCGATCTGTGGCTCTGTGTGTGGATGGACACGTAGAGCAGCGGCTCAGGAGCGAGCCTGCTCAGGTGCCCCCAAAACACCCAAAGACATGGACCGATGCTGCATCCACCTAGGTAAGTATGATTCTTAAAAAAAAAAAATTATTTTAATAGCAAACACCTAAGAACCTGGCTTTTTCACATTTTTATAAAGTATGATGCTAACAGAAATCACATCTTTATGTATACAATACACAATAATAAATGCCTTATAAACATGTGTTTAATCACCTTGAGTTATGGCACTTACTCTCTTTTCAAGAGCTTATCATACTGTGTACAAGTCTTTAGAATGAAATGCTTCTTTGTAAACTTGTTTTATCATTACACATTATTGATGTGTGCATGAAAAACATTGACCATTGCTGGATAAAGCCCAAGCGAAATAATTGAACAATAAAGATAGCTCTGATTCCTGCGTCAGTTGATCTTTTCAAAGTCACAATGTTGGCAGCAGTAAAGTGCGGTTTGTTTACTGTATGTGGTTTGGTCAATCGTTGTACAGTAGATCCAAGACAAAGGCAGGTATTTATAGAAAAACGCTTATGGCCCGTACACATGATCTGAAAAATGGACGACAGGTCGTAAGTAGAAATTGAATAGGTTAAAGTCGCGAAAATTCTCGTACAACAGAAAAAAAAAAGTAAATGTAAATGTATAAAAAAATTTAAATGTAAAGTAATGTCATGTGTTGTAGTGTATTTGTATTGTATTTTCTTTTTTTAAATCAAATTCTTTTTATTATTTTATATGAAAACAACATTGATATGATACAAACTAAACCACAAAAATAGAAATCACACCAAACCAAAACCCCCCCCAAAAAAAAAAAAAACCCAGACCACCCCTCTTCAATAAACCCTACCATCTCACCAGCTCACTCGGAGTATATATCACACATAACAAAAAAAAAAACAGAAAAAAGAAAAAGAATAACAATATCTAGTATTACAAAGTACACAGTACCCATTGGTTGACATGATACCCAAGTCATAGATTGAAGCCATCTAGACCAGATAACATAAAACTTATTCAGGGAGTTCCTTAGGGAATATGTATGCTTCTATTGTATTTTCGGAGGACAACTGTACTGACTAAACGAAAATCGTACAATCTGGTATCGTACGAGGAAAATTTTCATGCTTGTCCGGTCGAATAATATCGGATGAATTGTGATCGGCTCTCGAAAGCTCTGTACTAACGATCCGATTATCAGACAATCGCATCGAAAGCGGTATTTTTCATCCGATTTTCGGATCGCATGTACGGGCCATTACTCTTGACAAGACACATTAGTGTATATCCCATGGATGGTAATGAATCTTAATTGTGAGATCTGTTAATTTAGTATCACAAACTAATTTTCCACTCAAATATCACACACCAGTGTTACTATTATGCTGTGAACATGTCACTTTAACTGGAAAATGATGATTAGATCATACAGTATATCTTGTTAGGACGGATGTGTTTATGAGATATTCTATGGAAGTGGCGTGTACATATGGTTGTGCTAAGCAATGGTGGAAAACCTTGATGTCACCTTTGACATTTGAAGATACATCAGCAGTTTGTTTTACAATTATCCACTAAACGAAAGGGATCATCAAGAAAGGAGTACTCCATAATTCAGCAGTTTACTAACTAGATAAAGGAACATGTTTCCTCTGAGTCTGTGAGAGTCCTACGCAATGTTACAGAAGAACACAGAATTCACAGTGGGCGCAGTTGCACCATATTGAATAATTATCTGTAGGATCCAGGCACAGATCAGTGACGAGCTCTGACTACGTGCAGTTTCTTCACAGATTTCTGCAAAAGTATTGGAAATTAAAAAGAAGTCTCTTCTCACAGCAGATTTGCTCATCTAAAGGCCCGTACACACGATCAGACTTTTTGACAACAAACATGCAAATTAGCTGTTTTGGACCAACATCCGACCGTGTGTACGCTCCATCGGACCAACTTTTTCAGTTTTCATCTGACTTTTGTTGGCTGTGCGAACAGACCAACTTTCTGCCAACAAAAGTCCGATGGACCAAAGTTCGACCGTTTGTACACAAGACTATCGGACTTTAGTTCAAAGTACAAACACGCATGCTCAGAACCAATGAAAAAGATCAGACAACAATACAGAAGTGGGAGTATTTGAGCGCTGGAGTATTTGAACGTCCTCTTTTGAAGTGTCGTCAGTACGTTGAAACGTCACTACGTTCGTGTTTGTTGCCTAAGAAGTCAGATCGTGTGTATGCAATACAAACTTGGGGCCAACGCCCTTTGTACAAAAATCCACGGGAAAGCTGGTACAAAGTCCGATCGAGGCTCAAGGCAGTCCTTTTCAACCAAGGTGCCTTAAGGTTTCTTTAGGGGTGCTTTAGCAAAATGCCTAAAAATTGCCCAGAAATTGTATACAAGCTGGCGCGTGGATGAAGGCTGCCTTTTTAGTTTCACATTGTTATTTCTTTTTTTTTTCATGTGCACCATTACAACCTTCTAGCTGCCGGTGTCCTAACGACCACTGGCATCATCAGTTGATAAGGAGGATGTCAGTCACCTGCATAGCATTCTTGTTTGACCCTCGCCTGCCCCTCTCCTTCAGAGTTGGGGTGACATTAGCTGAGCGATGGAGATAAACATTGGAATACTAGTCAGTACCGGTCTGCAAAAGTCGCAAAAATTGAAATAACACTCCTAAAGCCACATCTGTATAATATTTGATTGGAAGAGAGAAAGGATAAAGAGCAACAAGGCCCTGGTTTGGACTTTACAGGCAAGAGGGACAATGATATAGTACAAAAATATATTTTATTAACATTGAATCATATCAAACAGGTCAAATAAAAAAAATGTAAAACATGTAAACAAGAGAGTGGACACCAAATGGACAGCAGTGGGCCCCTATGCGTCAACACATTTCGTTATTTTGCTTCATCAGGACACACTTTGGGGGTAGTTGAAAGGAACAGGTCTCACTTGTTAGCATAGATTTATCACCAAATGGGGAGCTCCCAGATGATCACCAAAGAATCACTATTAAAAGCAGAAGGCAATTTCTTACTAATGCCAGCGATCGTGTAAAAGGCTGATGGCATAAGAGTATATAAATATGGATATACACTCATATGGTTCACCGGGAGAGGAGGGAGATACAACGCGAGTATTCAAATAATTAAAGGGGGGAGTGATAGAAAGGAAAAGGGTACAACAAACACCACCTTCCCACCTGTTTTCAGTCCATAATAACAGGGGCTTCAACAGTAAACCATATGGACGGATATATATTCCTTCCAAACTGGATATATCGAATTCTCCTACACCTGCCTACAATGTGTTATAGTTACATTAGCTCCATAGGTATATTTAAACAGGCCATAATAGCATGAGGTTTGGTACTAACTAGATAAAGGAACATGTTTCCTCTGAGTCTGTGAGAGTCCTACGCAATGTTACAGAAGAACACAGAATTCACAGTGGGCGCAGTTGCACCATATTGAATAATTATCTGTAGGATCCAGGCACAGATCAGTGACGAGCTCTGACTACATGCAGTTTCTTCACAGATTTCTGCAAAAGTATTGGAAATGAAAAAGAAGTCTCTTCTCTCTGCAGATTTGCTCATCTAAGGCAGTCTTTTTCAACCAAGGTGCCTTAAGGTTTCTTTACTGGTGCCTTGGCAAAATGCCTAAAAATTGCCCAGAAATTGTATTCAAGCTGGCGCGTGGATGAAGGCTGCCTTTTTAGTTACATATTGTTAGCTTTTTTTCTTTCTTGTGCACCATTACAACCTTCTAGCTGCCAGTGTCCTAACGACCACTGGCATCGTCAGTTGCTAAGGAGGATGTCAGTCACCTGCATAGCATCCTTGTTTGACCCTCGTCTGCCCCTCTCCATCAGAGTTGGTGTCACATTAGCTGAGCGATGGAGAGAAACATTGGAATACTAGTCAGTACCGGTTTGCAAAAGTGTATTTGCTTTGGAAGAATAAATCACCTCTAACCTTGGATGTCCTACTTGGACGTGTGGATGTTGCTGCATTGTGTAAAAGTATTAGAATAGCCTTTACATTTTAGAATGGGGTGTCTCAAGACTGTCCAATATTTTTAAAAGGTGCCTCGAGACTGTCAATAATTTTTAAAGGGTGCCTCGACTGAAAAAAGGTTGAGAAACACTGATCTAAGGTGCCTGCTGTGCACCCTGTTCCACTATCAGAGGCCTCTAAAACTTCTGTGCATGTTTAACATTTTTGAAAGTTGGAACTTTTCCATTGCCGACAATAGGGTGCGACAGGTCAAATCGCATGAATGAATGAGTGACTTGTATAGCACTGAATATGCGAACTGAATCACCTCAGGTAGCTTTTGCTGCCGGTGCCCATTTGCAGTATAGCACGGTCCTTCACCCTGTGGGGTCCTGACACGCTTACAAACACATACAACATACACATATTTGGCCAATTTTTTTCGACAGTGTCTAATTAACCTACCAGCATGTCTTTGGAGTGACAGGGCGCACCAGTGTGAATGGGGGCTAAGTGGTCTTTACCAATATGACCAACTTCTATTTTTCTATCTTATTATTCAGTGCAACATATCATAAAGGAAGGATTTACTAATGTATTCATTAAAAGCAATCCAATTAGTTGGTGCTATGCCAGGGCTAGTATACTGTATACACAAGCAAGATTGGTTTTAGGTGTTCCCTAACTATCATTGTATATTAAGTGTGGGAGATCACTGGGGATATTGGAGGTTTCATTATAATATTACTAGTGGTAATAAGTAAAGCTGCTATATATAATTTATGACAGTGGTTCTCAACCTTTTCGAGACCAGGGACTGGTACATTCTTCCAAAAACTTTTATGTTCCAACATAAAAAAAGTGTATACTCACAATAAAAGCTGGGTGTTACTGTGAAGGGGGTGGAGGTGGTGAAGTGGATTAGGAGACTCTGTAGTAGATTTGGTGGCCCTGTAGGAGATGAGATTTCTGGAGGAAGCTGGGGGGCACTGTGGGACACTGTTGAAGGTTGGGGGCACTCTGGGAGGCACTGTGCAGGCTGAGGTCTTTCTGGGGCCCCGAATGAGATTGTGGGGTACTATGGGAGCTGGAATGCACTGTGGGAGGTTTAGGAATCTGCAGGTGGCTGGAGGCCTGGGAAAAGGGACGCCGCAGACGACTGCTATAGACAGTCTTCATGGTCAGTTTAATATTGTGATGTTTCCTTTTTGAGTTTGAGCTGTCAATCATTTTTGAGAAGTTGCCTTGTAAACATAAAATAGTTTTTGCAGATATGCTTTGGACCATGTGGTTTAGAATCCATTAGGAGTACCACCTGTCTAAGTGCTTCCATAGACGTCCTTTTAATAGCCTGCCCAAGCCCTACTGGGTTCATATAGACGGCTAAGCACACATCTCCACAGGGAGACTATTGCTACTGCAAGTGGCAGATGGGAGGGGTCCTCTAATAGCACTGAGCAAAGCTCGTTAAAGGTAAAGTAACTTTGCAGGCTACTGTTAATCTCTTTTTCGCATTATGCACATAAAGGGCCTAAAATAAAATCTATGTAGTTGACATCAT
The DNA here is from genome assembly GCA_028564925.1 of Lithobates sylvaticus. NCBI lineage: Eukaryota > Metazoa > Chordata > Amphibia > Anura > Ranidae > Lithobates > Lithobates sylvaticus. Next base: position 81,051,054 of record CM053031.1, read on the forward strand.
AGAAACCAATACAATTTCCATTCCCCCACAGTCATTTCCCAGAGCAAATCTGCATTTGATTGGATATTGTGAATTGCCTGTGACAGTACTTACTTCTCTTATGCCCCGTACAAACGAACCATATCAGCTATGAGTAAGCACTGAAATACAGTGCGAAACGCGTCAGCTCTGTACCCCCCTTTTTTCCGTGTTTGGATTGTAGTGTCTTTTTGCTTTTAAATAAACCCTTTGGATTTTTTCCGACGGATTTTGTCCGAAACTTGTGTTGCATACACACGGTCGGACAAAGTTGTCGGAAAATCCGATCGTTCCGAAAGAGGTGACGTAAAAAACGTACGTCGGGACTACGTAGAGGCCAGTAGCCAATAGCTTTCGTCTTCAAATTTCTTCTGAGCATGCGTGGCACTTTGTGCGTCGGAATTCTCTACACGCAATCGGAAAAAGTCCGATCGGATTTTGTTGTCGGAAAATTTTAGATCAGGCTCTCAAATTTTTTCCAACGGAAATTCCGACGGAAAAAGCCCGCTAGAGTCCACACATGATCGGATTTTCCGGCAACCTAATTTGATTGGATTTTTTCCATCGGAATTTTCGACTGTGTGTACGGGGCATTAGACAGTTATATAGTTTGACTTGGGTGTTGTCAAATCTGGAAGAACTGTCCTACCTTGATTGACCAGAAGGTGGCACTGCAAATAACATATGGCGTTAGAATATCTGGTGAGCAAATTAAAATTAATCCATAAATTTTCCTTTTTTTATCTTTAATTTGTCTAAATATATAGACAGTGGCCAAAAAAACGACTTCAGCTATAACCAAAGGCATGTCTTTTTTCAGTTTTATTTAAAGTGGAAGTAAACCCCCTATCGTTTTCAGCCAAGGAAGCTGCCATCTTTGCCTCTGTTTAATCTTCAACTGCCACAGTGCTGCACATGTGATCCAGATGTTTGACTGTTTGGTTGAGAGCACAGCCAATGTGCAGTTAGCATTCACGGCATGCCTTTTTTTTTTAGACTGTTAAATCGATGGGTTTACTTCCGCTTTATGAGTGGGATTAGAACACCTGTCTGTTTTTTTATTGCTGCATCTACCTCCCCATGGGAGATTTCCCTACTTTATTTGCTCTGGTGAAAAATAAATGCCCACATTTTGAATGATCAACAAAACAGAATTACAGGGGAAATCCTTCAGGCCTCATTCACACAGGACATTTTGCAAACTCTCCTCTAAGCCTTTCCTCCTGGCAGCATAATTTTAGCAGAAAAAAAGACAGATTTTACTAAAAGTGTCTAAAGCTTTTACAAGCGCTTAGGCATGTTTACAGGTGTCAAGAGCTTGGGCATTAATTCATTTCATTGGCCAGAAAAATAATTTATTCTGGCCATTGAAATAAATTAGTGCTTAATGAAACTCAATGCTTTTAGGCATCTAGATGTAGTGAAAATGACTTGCTTAAGTTCAAACTGAGAGTCAGAATGGGGAAGAAAGGGGATTTAAGTGACTTTGGATGTGGCAAGGTTGTTGGCACCAAGCAAACTGATCTGAGTATTTAAAAAACTCATGATCTACTGGGATTTTCAGGTACAACTATTTCTAGGGTTTACAGAGAAGGGTCTAAAAAAGAGAAAATATCCCTGAGCGTCAGTTGTATGGAGGAAAATGTATGGCGGATGTCAGAGGAGAATGAGCAGACTGGTTTGAGATGATAGAAAGGCAACAGTAACTCAAATAACTACTCGTTACAAAAAAGGTATGCAGAATACCATCTCTGAACGCACAACACATTGAACCTTGAAGAAGATGGGCTACAGGAGCAGAAAACCACACCAGGTGGCACTCCTGTCAGCTAAGAACAGGGAACTGAGGCTACAATTCGCACAGGCTCACCAAAGTTGAACAATAGAGAATTGGAAAAACATTGCCTCGTCTGATGAGTCTCAATTTTAGCTGCAACATTCAGATTGTAGGGTCAGAATTTGGCATAAACATATGTGAAAGCATGGATCCATCCTGCCTTGTATCAACGGTTCAGGCTGCTGGTGTAATGGTAGGGGGGATATTTTCTTGGAACACTTTGGGTCCCCTAGTACCAATTGAGCATCGTTTAAACACCACGGCCTACCTGAGTATTGTGGCTGACCATGTCCATCCCTTTATGACTACAGTGTACCCATCTTCTGGGTCAGTTAGCCAATCAGGAGAGAGAGGGGCCAAATTGTGGCTGAATGGATACAGGGAGCTGCGGCTCAGGTGTCCCCATAGCACAGTGCGGCACAGTGGTGTAGTGAGCAGCACAGTGGTGTAGTGGTTAGCACTCTCACCTAGCAGTAAGAAGTGTCACTGGTTCGAATTCCAACCACGACGCTACCTGCCTGGAGTTTGCATGTTCTCCCTGTGCCTGCGTGGGTTTCCTCCGGGTACTCCGGTTTCCTCCCAAAATCCAAAGACATGCAGGTAGGTTAATTGGCTTCTGTCCAAAAATAATTGGCCGTAGTATATGAATGGGGATCTTGGATTGTGGGCTCCTTGAGGGTAGGGACCGATGTGAGTGTGCAATGTACAGGGATAGGGACAATTGTAGACACTCACTCAGGTTGAACTGGATGGACTGGTGTCTTTATTCAACCTTACAAACTATGAAACTATAGCAAGCTGCTTGCTGTGGGGGCACTCAACAGGAGGGAGGGGCCAGGATCACAGAAAATGGACCCAAGAAGAGGAGGATCTGGGCTGCTCTGTGCAAAACCAACTGCACAGAGCAGGTAAGTATAACATGTTTGTTATTTTTAAAGAAAAAAAAGGGAGACTTTAGTATCACTTTAGTATCACTTTAAAGCTCAGTGCAAGCCTGGCAGTCATGAGAAGAAACACAAATATGGCTACAATAAATCCACAGTGTATTTCTTATACGTTTAATTTCTACAGTGTATTTTAGTCATATCAACCAGGCACTTTTTTATTATTATTTTTTTATTATTTTTTTATTTATTTTTTTATAATTGCCCTATTGTGATTCGCAAATGCTGTTATGAGCAGTTGTAAGGTAATCATTCGTACAATAGTGCCATCTGGATCAAGCTATGCATTATCTGTACGTGACCCACTTCTGGAATAATGACAGGATTGACATAACTTTGAAAGTAAAGTCAGGACATCCATGTGACATAAGGTTCACTCTGGCTACAGGATTTTTTTTTTTCCGTCTTAGCAGGTGAATGGTATATGTGACCTAGAGCGTAAGAAGTTAACCCCTGGGGGTTCTTCTCACATGTTCTGGGAATTTCTACTTTTGTGTTCTAAGTTTTCCCACAATCCTGTAAAGTAGAGTCAATGTTATATTAATATTGAAGCATTACCGTGGTTGGAAGATATTTATTTACTTGCTAAATTATTTCCACCATGAAGAGATTGCCTGTACTATAATATACATATATTTACAGATGTAATCAAAGCTTTTTTTTCTTAGAGAATAGGTGCCGGTACCCCCCCCCCCCCCCCCCTTCCAAGTCACCCCTTGTCTCTACCCCTTACCCACCTATGCCCCATAGAATGCATGAAGGTAAAAAAAAACTTGTGCCTTTACAAGCACTTTAAGTTGAGGCTAATGCTGGCCATATACGGGTCGAATTTCGAAAGAACTTTCTTTTGAAAATCAGAAAATTTGTACGTTTTGTGATCCGATGGTGCCACCATTGATTTTTGAAATTCGACCAACCAAACCTTCAATTTCACCTCATGTTCCTACAGAAAAGAATTTTCGTGTCTGGGAATCTTCTTTTCTTTCCAGGAATTATCTTTTCTTTCTGGAAATCTTCCTTTCTTTCCGGGAATTTTCTTTTCTTGCACATGCGCATTTCTTTTTCGATTTACATTTCTCGCACGATTCTCCCATCATTGGTTTGAAAATCATTTGTTTTTTATAAAAATTTCCAACATGTCAGATTTTTAAAATTCGATTGCCGCACGAAAATCGTCCGTTGCTGCAGCCCACTAATGGTGCGAAATTCGTACGAAAATTCTTAGATAAGATTTTCGAAAAAAAGTTATTTCGAAATTCTACCCGTGTATGGCCAGCTTTAGTGTAGGGTTTATTTTGAGTAAAGGGAAGGGACTATAATCAGCTGTGGGGGTCAGTGTTAAAGTTAACCTCTTTACCCAGTTAACCCATTTAACCCAGTAGTTCTGAGTTTTTTCCATCATAATATTTCAGCTGTCTAATTATGTGCATTCCAAATTTAGATTATTCACACCGAGGTTTCATCCCCAGTTGTGATGTACAGATTGAATGGCAAAAAGTTACAGTTACCACCCAGAGGCGTTCTGAGATCTCTACCCAGCCTGGCAGTGGGAAGATTGTGTAAAGCTTAAATTTAGGTATTTAAAATGGCCTTAGGTAAAGTGTTTTCTAGATTGCATTTTCAGTTGCAGAATGAGTTATACTTCTTGCTTTAAAATACACCTGTCTTGCTGCATATGTGCTAAGGTGGCTATAAAATTAAAAAATAAAGTGTATATGTAGCACCCTGGAGTTTGGCAGGGTTGCTCCAAAAAATGTACCTGCCAGGTACAGCTGCCTTGGCTAATTGTTGAGGATCAAGTGATTTCACTCTAATGCTGCGTACACACGATTGGAAATTCGGCCAGCAAAAGACCGATGAGAGCTTTTGGTCGGAAAATGCGATCTTGTGTTTGCTCCATCGGACTTTTGCTGGCCGAATTCCAGCCAGCAAAAGATTGAGGGCAGGTTCTCAATTTTTCGGAAAATTCCTACGCATGCTCGGATACAATTTGACGCATGCTCGGAAGCATTGAACTTCATTTTCTTGGCTCATCGTAGTGTTGTACATCACTGCGTTCTTGACAGTCAAAAGTTCAGCGAACTTTTGTGTGACCGTGTGTATTCAAGCCAGGCTTGAGCAGAATTCCGCTCGTGTGTACGCAGCATTAGTCTGTAATTGCTACACTTCTCTCTCTTGCCGCTAGGTGGCCGGGTACTTGGTGGCATTAGAAATGAAAAGGACAATGCAAAGTCAGATTATGGGTATATGGGGTATCCCAGCCAATGGGCAGTGGTTTTCTTGGATCCCTTGGCCTGCTGGGAGAACCTATATATTTGGATGGAGTCAGGTGATCAGTGTTCTGTGCCACCTGGACAGCTGTCTGGGTGGACGTGTAATGTATTGCCCGGGCTACTAGGCCGGAATTTGGGCCTAACCCAGGCACATCTGGCTGCTATGCTGTCTGAGGGCCTATCCAGAAACAAGAGAGCAGCACAGGGTTGGGATTACGGCTTGCAGTCCAACCAGAAGTGACAGTTCTGCTGGCCGGAGAACCTGTCATGGTCGGAGTGTAGAGGGGAAGCTGTCATCACTAAGGGACCAACCACCTTATTACCAGGGACCACAGTGAGTAGCTGAAGCAAGTACCGGAGCAGTATTCTCATCAACCGGGGACGGTGAAGAATCAGGAAACTTCAGTGGGTATCCAGCCAGGGACCTGGCCAGCGGAATGGGATGCTTGCAGAGCAGCCTTGTGTGTCAACCCAGGGACCGAGCAGGCCAGCGGGGGGGGGGGGGATTCTTGAGAAGTATCTTGAGTGCCAAGTTAGGGACCCAGCAGAGAAGCGGGGGTGACGCTTGAGGAAGATACTACCGTGTGAAGATTGGAGGAGCTCAGGGAATTCAGTGGCAGTGAATCATCTAGTCTAGTGAGAGACTGGGAGCTCAGAGGGCTGAAGAACTACAAGAAGTGATTGTAGTGGAAGCAAAGGAACTGTTACACTTTGTGTTAGGAACTGTTAAAGATTGTTGCCATAGGAGACAGCACTCCTACACATGCAGATGTGGCGTCTTGCTGGATGCCTTTCCCTGCAGTTCTCCAAGATGGGAATTCCGTTCACTTTTGAGGGATTTCCTCTCATTTCAAGTTGCGTCTCCATGATAGGAAGTCTCTTCAGCGGAATACAAACATTAAAAAAATAACCAAAATTTAAAAATGATAGCTTTAAATATAGTTAAAAAATGTTTTTGCTTCCTATGGCAGTCCTTTAAATGTTTGCATTCATTTAATAACCCACAGATAAAAAGTCTCATTTGCAATTTGATTAAATAAACTGTTAATTAGCAATGTATGTCAGGTAGATAGTGTAAAGAAGCAAGAAATGGCATGGGTCATAATAACCTTTCACCGACTAGCACTTGTTATTCATGGCTCCTAATAGACTACTTTTTCTAAAGGGGTCACATTTCACACCAAAGTGGCAGTTTGTCCGTGATTTATATAAAGTGTGAAAATGGATTGCTTGCTTGGAGAATAGGCCTAAATGCCCCAGTTTTTGAAAATGGTTCCTTAATAACTGTCACTTTTCCTAAAATATAAAAAATACCTCTTTAATATGTAAAAGTTAATGAATGCAGCTCAGTAAAAAAAAATTATAGTCTGAGGAGGACCATTAGCCGGTCTAAGGAATCTTAGAAGTACACAATTTTGTGTTTATATAGGTTAACATCTTGACCTTTGTTTTTTGTATTTTAGTACAAGTTCAGTTTCTGCACAGTGGAGTCATGTTATAAAATTGGCACTGTTGACAGCCCAGTATGAAATGTAATTTCCCACAATCTATTCGTCAAACATGTCACTCGTACATCTGAATATGTTTCAGAGTTCTCTCAGAGGCGATTTCAATATGCTGACTTTACAGGATTAAGTCTGCAGTAGTCTAACAAAATGTATCACAAAGAAGATGCACTGAAAACATATTTAAATATTTAATGCAAAACTTTCTTAGTTTTGCATTAAGTGTGTTTTTTTGAGCCTTCAGTTGGGGGAATTTAACATAATTTCTTCGTGGCCGGGGCGGGAAGAAACGGAAATTTCTACAAAGGTAAGTATGACAGCAGGTGTATATAATACTGTCAGTGGTGTAACTAGAACCTTCAGGGCCCCAGTGCAAGAAACCATGAAGGGCCCCCCTGAACCCCTGCCGAGGCCCTTCCCTCCGAGTCTGGTGGTGGAACTCCAGGGCTCGGTCACAGGTATGACTTTTGTGAGCCCTGTAGTTCCACCACTGGTATCAGCAGTTTTTTTTATTATTTTTAAAAAAAAATTTAGGAGTCCCGTTGGGGGACTTTGGTGAGATATCAGAGGTCTAAACAGACCTATGATGTTACACCTTTGAGACAAAGAGGAAGAAGGGAAAGGGAAATTGGGACCAGTCATATGTAGAGGGGGCGGCTCTCATAGGGCTGCACTGCATCTGTGTGCTTAAAGTTTGTTTGCCCGGGAGAAGCATGCAGTGCAGTGTGAGCCGGACTCAGGGGGCGGGACTCTGGCTGGGGAGGACAGACACCAAACTGAGCAGCACTGCATGGAGCAGGAGAGGGGGGCCCGGAGGAGCGGCAGAGGACACAGGTTGTGTGGGGAATGCACAACTAAAGAGCAGCCAGTGCGGTAGTCGAGCATGGAGCTCTGCTAGTCACCCCCCACCTCCAGCCACCCGTGCGCCCGGTGCCTAACCGCCTATGCTGCCACCTGCCATATGTAGAGGGGCGGCATGGGCCCCTTGCAGCACAGGGCCCGGTTGCGCTCGCGACTGCTGCACCCCCTATAGTTACGCCCCTGAATACTGTGTAACTGCTATTGTGAGATCTTCTGTGCTTGTCACCACTATCACTGAGATAGAGAGTGGGGGGAATTCTCCCATGTGCACACAGATAGCAATACAGGCATACCCCACTTTTAAGTACAGAATGGAGTTTATTTACTAAAGCTGGAAAGTCCATTATCAGGCTCACTTCTGCATAGAAACCAATGAATTTCCAGGTTTTATTACCAAAGCTTAATTGAACAAGCTGAGGTTAGAAGCTCATTGGTTTCTATGCAGAAGGGAGACTGATTTTGCGCTTTCCAGCTTTAGTAAATAAACCCCATTGTGTACTTAAAAGTGGGGTATGCCTGCATATAACTGACAGAGGTTTACCTCTTCTACACTCTATCCAACACTAGTCAAAAAAAAACGTTTGGCTACGTTTGGAGTAAATCTTTCTATCTTGCAGACTTTGCAAACAACTCAAATATCAATATTCTTGTTCATTTCTTTTTGGATTCCCCAAATGTCTAAAACCTGGCGTGCTCTAATATGCAAGTATTGACTTAAGGAAATAAAGTCAATGGCTGTTCCACTCCTACCTTTTTTTCACCTTAATACATTCTAATCATTAAGATAAAAAAACTTTTGTGTTCATCTCTCCCTCAGCCCCCCCCCCCCCCCTTATACTTACTTCAGGATCCAGAGATGTGCATGAGAGCAGCAGCTCTCCGGGGTCTGTCTTTTCTTTCTTTCCTAATTGGATCACTCAGCCAGTGAGCCAATAAGGAGAGGGGGGGGGGGCAAGCCGCACTCTTTGTGTGAATGGTTAATGTCTATTCACAGGAAGGTGGCTCAGAAGGCTTGCTATTGGAGGCACTTGGCAGGGGGAAGAAGGAAGGAATGGATGACCCAAATAGTAGAGGATTGGGGCTGCTCTGTGCAAAACCATTGCACAGAGCAGGTAAGCATTCAGGTAAGCATTTATTATTATTTCTTAAGAATCACTTTTAAGTGTCATGGATGACCTTAGTGGCCAGTAGTAAGAAGAAGGTTGCAGGCTACCCCCTGACTTTGCTTCCTTTAAGTGACTTTGTTTCAGAGTCAAAATAAAAAACTTGACCTGAAAAAGAGAATGAATACTTATGCTGCTGTCAATTGCTTGAATCTTCACTTTCTTGTAAAACCGGGTGCCTTGAATTTACTCTGCTGTGTGCTGTGGTTCCATTCACTGGCCTCTACCTCACTAATGGCCATTGTTTATGGCAGTATCTGCTTTAGCTTACTAAATGTTATTCAATCAGTGTTTACATGCACTTTAAATCAGTGTTTGGGAAGAAAACATGCTGGCAACTGCAAAGGCCTACTTTTCAGTCCTGCTGACACTTCAGTTTTTATAATATGGAAATATTTACTGTAAAGAATAATTTCAGGCATTTGCATGTTATACAGTTGTGCTCATAAGTTTACATACCCTGGCAGAATTTATGATTTCTTGGCCATTTTTTAGAGAATATGAATGATAACACAAAAACTTTTCTTTCACTCATGGTTAGTGTTTGGCTGAAGCCATTTATTATCAATCAACTGTGTTTATTCTTTTTAAATCATAATCAGAAACTACCCAAAAGTTTACATACCCCCAGTTCTTAATACCGTGTATTGCCCCCTTTAACATTAATGACAGCTTAAAGGGGTGGGCCAGCGGAAAAAAAAAAAAGTAAAAGTCAGCAGCTACAAACACTGTGGCTGCTGACTTTTAAGAAGCACTTACCTTTCTAGGATTCCCGCGATGCCGACCCGTCCCTCGGCTCTCGGGTCCCGATGCCACCATTCAAAGTAAGGGAAACAGGCAATGAAGCATTGCGGCTTCACTGCCCGTTTCCTACTGCAAATGCGTGATTCGCGCAGCGCTTTGTGAATGGGGCACGCTGTGTTGTGGGGACACACAGTTCCCACAACACACCGCGCCCCATTCCCTAGAAGACAATGCGAGGAGGAGAAGACAGAAGTGAAATAAAAAATTTATTTTTTTATTTTTGGAGCCTTCTTATGCATTATTTTTTTTATTTATTTTTTTGCATTATTTTTTTTTTTTTTTAGGGTGGACCTCCCCTTTAAAGTCTTTTGTGGTATTTGTGGATGAGGTTCTTTATCTTCTTATATGGTAAATCTGCCCATTCCTCTTGGCAAAAAGCCTCCAGTTCCTGTAAATTCTTGGGCTGTCTTGCATGAACTGCACGTTTGAGATCTCCCTAGAGTGGCTCAATGATATTGAGGTCAGGAGACTGAGATGGCCACTCCAGAACCTTCACTTTATTCTGCTGTAGCCAATGACAGGTCGACTTGGTCTTTTGTTTTGGATCATTGTCATGTTGGAATGTTCAAGTACGTCCCATGCGCAGCTTCCTGGCTGATGAATGCAACTGTTCCTCCAGTATTTTTGGATAACATAACGCATTCATCTTTGACCAAATTTCCTGTGCCTTTGTAGCTCATACACCCCCAAAACATCAGCGATCCACCTCCGTGTTTCACAGTAGGAATGGTGTACCTTTCATCATAGACCTTGTTGACTCCTTTTCAAATGAAGTGTTTATAGTTGTGGCCAAAAAGCTAAATTTTGGTCTCATCACTCTAAGGCCGGCTTCACACTGGGGCGGTGCGGGCGGCGACGGTAAAGCAGCGCTATATTTAGCGCTGCTTTACCATCGTTTTACCCGCGGTATGCGGCCGCTAGCGGGGTGGTTTAAACCCCCGCTAGCGGCCGAAAAAGGGTTAAAAACCTCCGCAAAGCGCTGCTGCAGTGGCGCTTTGCCGGCGGTATCCCCGCGGTGTCCCATTGATTTCAATGGGTAGGAGCGGTATAGGAGCGGTGTATTCACCGCTCCTTCACCGCTCCAAAGATGCAGCTAGCAGGACTTTTTTTTACCGTCCTGCTAGCTAGCTTTCTTCTAGGGACTTGACCATGCAGCTCATCTTTCTTCAAGTGCCTCCTTATTGTGCATCTTGAAACAGCCACACTACATGTTTTTGGAGAGTCCTGTAATTCACCTGAAGGTTTTTGTGGGTTTTTCTTTGCATCCCAAACAATTTTCCTGGCAGTTGTGGCTGAAATTTTAGTTGGTCTACCTGACTGTGGTTTGGTTTCAACAGAACCCCTTATTTCCTTCTTCTTGATTAGAGTTTGAACACTGCTAATTGCCATTCTCAATTCCTTGGATATCTTTTTATATCCCTTTCCTGTTTTATACAGTTCAACTACCTTTTCCCGCAGATCTTTTGACAATTCATTTGCTTTCTCCATGACTCATAATCCAGAAACATCAGTGCAGCACTGGATGAAAGATGCAAAGGTCTGTCAGGAGTCCAGAAACTCGTTGACCTTTTATACACACACTAATTACAAGCAAACAGATCACAGGTGAGGATGGTGACCTTTAATAGCCATTCAAATCCCTTTGTGTCAACTTGTGTACATGTTATCAGGCCAAAATCACCAGGGTGTGTAAACTTTTGATCAGAGTCATTTGGGTAGTTTCTGTTATTGTTATTGTGATTATAATTTAAAAAGAGTAAACACAGTTGTTTTTGATAATAAATGGCTTCAGTCAAACAGTAACAATGAGTGAAAGAAAAGTTTTTTTGTGTTATCATTCATATTCTCTGAAAATGGCCAAAAAAATCATAAATTCTGCCAGGGTATGTAAACTTATGAGCACAACTGTACATAGTTACAGTGGTCCATCTTGCTTCTATTTCAGTGATCTCTACTCCAGTGAGCTTCACTTGCTTCTTCTATTCCAGTAATCTCCACTTTCTTCTTCCAATTGTATGTCTAGCATACCGTTACGGGGAATAAATCTTTAATTGTTCACATGTGTACTCTCAAAAAACAAGAATACTTGTAAAAGACTGACAGTACTGTAGGTACAACAGAAAAAGAACTGAAACTTAAATAACGTGTGCATGTTACCTAAGAAAAATAATGTGTCCACTAAAAACAGTAATTTCTCAAAATTATAGGACTGGCAGCATTAATTTTACAGATTGGTGGGCCCTTTAAAGAAAAAGTACCTCACATCTTTCCAGATTCCCTGCATGCTTTGCAGCTTCTTCTCTGCTGTTTACTTTCAATTTAAGGACTACATATCCCATGGAACCTTGCTGCCTGCAAGATTCCTGTACTGACTCTACCTCCTGAGTCTCCTCCTCTCAGAACCTCTGTAGTTTAGAAGGAGGGCTTTGTAAAATGTGTGACAAAGTAGTGCCTACTCACAGGTTACCATAGATCTCAACTGTCCCTGATTTCAAGGGACTGTCCCTGATTTAAAACAAACGTTTCTCTGGCCCTCTTTCCTGCTCATTTGTCCCTCAGATTGATCTGATCTATATAGTTGTATATAAAATGCACTATTTAGCTTTCAAAAAGTGTTTCACAGGGCTAAATCTTTCATCCAGTTTCTAAATTTCTGTATTGATAAATTTAAAAATCCAGTATAAAGGAATAGTAATAGTTTAAAAAAAGCACTTGTGTTTAACAAATCTTTTTTTGTATAATTCACCTTTTAGGAGGTGTGCCTATATACTTTTGCTAATAGATGTCGCTCGTTCCCATCTCAAAAAGTTGGGAGGTGTGGGGTATAGTGAATACATGTCATAAAATTCCAAGTAGTAAATGTGTGGGGATCGTCACAAAGTACGTTTATGTGCTTCAAGAGTAATAGGAATTACGTAGCTCCCAACTTTTTGTGATGGGAATGAAGGACACCTATTAGCAAAAGTATATAGGCATAGGACACACCCCTTGCAACGCCCCCCTTAAAAGGAGAGTTATAAAAAAAATTACTAGTTAAACTCACAAGTGCTTTTTTTACCACTGTTATTCCTTTCTATTGGCTTTTGAAATGTACAAATGTAACAATTTATGAATGAATGAAAGACTTGTATAGCGCTGCAACTGCGAACTGAATCGTCTCAAGGCGCTTGCTCCGTCCTGTGCTTCCTGCTTGTTAGAAGAGGTGGGTCTTGAGTTTTTTTCTGAAGACCCGATGGTTTTCTTCCATGCGGATGTCAGTGGGTAGAGCGCTCCATAGCGGAGGTCCTTGGACTGCGAATCTTCGTTCTCCCTTGGATTTGTAGCAGGATTTAGGGACGAGGGGGAGGTTTTGGCTAGTTAATCGGAGGCTGCGATTGGGTGTGTAGTGTTTTATTTTCTCACATAGGTATTGAGGAGCATTTCCTTGTGTGCATTTGTGGGTGAGGCAGAGGGTCTTGAAAGTGATCCGATCCTTAACGGTTAGCCAATGAAGGGTCCTTAGGGCTGGGGAGATGGATTCCCAGGTTTTTTTTCCAGTGACTAGTCTTGCTGCCGTGTTTTGGATGACTTGTAGGCGAGCAATCTGGTATTTGGGTAATCCTATGTAGAGGGAGTTTGCGTAGTCGAGTCTGGAATTGATGATTGTTCCAACTACTACTGTTTCTCTTTTTATGGAATGAAGGGGATGAGTCTACGTAGCAGACGGAGAAGATGGTGAGAGCCACTGACTACTGATCTTATTCGAGCATCCATCGACATCTCTGAGTCGAAGATGACTCCGAGACTTTTGGCTTTGGTGCTTGGGGAGATGGTCTGTCCAAGGATGGTGGGTGGTGTCCAAGGGGTCTGAGTTTTAGTATTTCTGTTAGTGTTGAGGAGAAGAAACTCTGTTTTGGATCCATTGAGTTTGAGGGAGCTCGTGGTCATCCAGTCATCTATCAATGTGAGGCATTTTTCTAGTTCCTGGTATTGATCATTTTGTCCGGTGATACGAAAGTAGAGTTGAGTGTCATCCGCATATGAGTGGAAGCATAGGTCCGTTGTCCTGAGGATTTTGAGGAGAGGGAGGATGTAGATGTTGAAGAGCATGGGTGACAGGGGTGATCCTTGAGGGACTCCATACGAAATTTCCTGAGTTTCAGAGGTGAAGGCTCCTAGTATCACTGTCTGTGAGCGATTACCCAAGAAGGAGGCGAACCATGGCAGATAGGAATCTTTAATTCCTGCTACTTCTTTGAGGTGTATGAGCAGAGTATTGTGGTCCACTGTGTCGAATGCTGCACTGAGCTCCAGAAGTACCAGGAGACATGATTTTCCGTCATCTGCTGCTTCCAGGGCGTCGTCCCATATTTTGAGAAGTGCAGTTTCTGTGCCATGGCCTGGGCGGAAGCCTGATTGAAGTGGGTCTAAGCGATTGTGTGTGTCCAGGTGGAGTTATAGCTGTTGTACTACTGCTTTCTCCATAATTTTGGCGATGGTGTTCAGGCATGTTATCGGTCTGCAGTAGTTAGGGTCTTTGGGGTCGAGGTTGGGTTTCTTTAGAAGGGGTTAGATTATACCTTGCTTGAGGGCGGTCGGAACCAACCCTTCTTTTGAACGACTGATTTACGAGATGTGTTATCGTAGGAGCCAGGATGTTGGAACATTCTTTCAGGAGTTTTGTAGGAATGATGTCATTGGGTGCTGTCTCAGAGGCTTCTGTTGATGTTTTTGGTGGTGTCCATGGTGATCGTGATCAGCGAAAACTTCGGTGATTGTGTGCTGTTCGAATCGATTTCCTCCTTTTTGCTTTCGTTGAATACATTTTGAAATTGGATAAAATGTTTAGCACTGGGAAACACTTTTTTTTAAAAAAAGGTGCATTTTATATACAAATATATAGATCAGACCAAAATGAGGGACAAATGAGGAGGAAAGAGGGACAGAGGGACTTTGTTCCAAATCAGGGACAGTCCCTCGAAATCAGGAACAGTTGAGAGCTATGGAATTAGCAAAACATAATTGAAATACAATGGGGAAATGAACATAGGATTAAAAATTTTGACTATAGACACACTTTAGCCTTGGCTCCGGCTGCATGCAAATATGTGGCCTTTCGACACCTGGTCCTTGGCGCCAAGAGCCTGCATATTTGCGTGAATGGCTGTTTATACAGCTTTGCCGAGAGCACTTGCGCTCTCTGGAATTTACGGGTCACCCCTGTGATTGGCTGTCACGTGACCCCCGTGACTGGCTGTCACATGACGCGAAAGCTATTCACGCAAATATGCAGGCTCTTGGCAAATTTTCGGGTCACGTGACAGCCAATCGCAGGGGTCACATGATCTTAAGCCCCGCCTCCGGCATTATAAACCTCTTAAAGGGCCGGCTGGCGTGAAGAAGTTAAAAACAATACATTTTTCTATTTTTTTTTCCTCTTTTCAAGTGTGCTTTTCTTGCTTTCATTTTGCTCTATACCTGCCATATTCCATCTTGTGTTTTGCATGAAAAAAAGTTTGTGTGGGTTTTATGTATAATTGTTAATGCCGCGGAGGAGGATATTGCTTTGAAAAGTGGAAATAAATATTTCCTTAACCCTCGTGATCGTGTGCATAGTTCAGCAATGTGTCTAGTGGTGGTAGCCGAACGGTTAAAGCAATTATTTTTTATTGCATTTGAACCATTGTACCTCTCTCTCCCACATGAGCAGCATGTGTCAGAAATGACTTAACAGCGGGCTCTCGCTGCATGACATGATATTCCGCACTCTTTTGTTGCTTGCGGTCCCATAGTAACGTGGCACAGAAAAGCCACAAATAGCAGCATTGAACACCTTCAACTCACAGTGGTATTATTTTTAGAGGGAAAAAAAAAAGCAGCCTTGTAAGAACAAAGACTGATATAAACCTTCCACCAGGAAGTCAGAGTTATTTTGGTTAGAATAGCGAGATAAGAATGTTGTGATCGCTGGGCTCTCTCCTATCTGCTGGCAGTGTATGATCATATGAGCGTGCAGCAGATGGGCTCTTTATGAACGCTGAGAGGATTAGGCTGATCTATACATATTACACAATAGTTTCAGTCCTATTGATTTTTTTTGTTTTGCTTTTACATCAATAAGTCATTGTTTTGAACAATCAGCTTGCATCTTTCTGGAGTGTGGCAACCATATTACTGAACGTATATTGTATAGAAGATTATTTTTTATTATTAAAAATTCAGTTATTAAAAGATAAACATGTATTAAGGCCGCATTCAAAGCACTTAAAGCTAAACCCAGAAAAAAAAAAATATATATTGCAGCTTACCAGTCATTAGATGCAGTGGCGGCTTTACCCTCTTTGGCTCTCACAACTGTTTACCCCCTATGGACCCGACCATATTTCACATTTCTGCTATATGTCTGTTCATGAGTCTATAACCTCATAATTACTTATGATAAAGAATTGATACATACCGTATTTATCGGCATATAACACTTTAAGAGGGAAGTTTCAGGAAATTTTTTATTTTTCTAAATAAACCACTTTGAAGCAAAATAATGGTCAGTGAGAATCAATGCAGCCTGATTAGTGCCCATCTGCAGCCTCAATGCAGCCTAGTCTGTGCCCATCTGCAGCTTCAGTGCAGCCTGATCTGTGCCCATTTGCAGCCTGTTCTGTGCCCATCTGCAGCCTGTTCTGTGCCCACCTCCCCCATCCATGCAGCTCAACTTCTCTCATAAGAAATCACAGAGCCGTCATCTGTTTCCTCGGCTCTCAGTCGGCAGTCACATACACAGTCCTGCCTCCGCCATCGGCATTGGAGCAGCTCCTGTAATAGACAGAATACTGGTCCAATGCCGGTGGCAGAGGCGGGACTGTGTGTGTGACGTGTGAGCCGAGTGAGAGCCGAGTGGAGAGGAGATGACGGCTCTGTGATTTCCGGCGGCACACTTCCCCCTCCATCCCCTCCGAGGTATGCTGTCAGCGTATTACACGCACCCGCAATTTTTTTTTTCTTTTTCAAGTTTGATCAGTAATATTTTGAACAAAAGTACCAATAATTTGAGGAAAACATAAATTTTATTCTGCTGCTTGTTCTATTTACTGCAACATTAAAATGACATTTTTGGTACAAACTACAAAGCATGTTAAAGTTAGTTACAAAAGAATTAAAGTTTTTTTTTTTTTGCATACATTAAATTTTTTTCATAATGCATCAGTAATTTATAGTTGTTACTGATTTAATATAAAACAGATATACCCTAAGGGCGGTTCACACTGGTGCGATGTCAGAGATTGAATGTGATTCGCACTGTACTGCAGTGAAAAGCACATGCGATCTCTGTGCGCAAAAAATTCACATCAAACTCGCACCGGACCCTTTTTTTGTCAGCAACAGAATCGGATTGCATGGGTGTTCACTTCCATGCGATCCGATTCCTCTCCGAGTTTGCAGACCGCACTGCGATATGCAAACTGATTTGGGGGTGTCATTAACTTTTTTACCTGACACCCACAGCGGTTCGCATAGGGCAGTGTGAACTGCTGCCAGGAAACATGCGATGTGGGAACCCGCAGTGGATTCGCAGGCGCATCGCAGCAGTCTGAACCTGCCCTAAACCATGTACTTTTAACAGTAAATCCTTAACGATAACAATGTATATATGTGCTTCATAAATTTTTTTTTCCAGCAAATCATTTAAAATAGAAACATGGAACAGGAGATGAAACTGTTAAATAGTGATTATACAGATTGAAATGAAAGGGTTTAGTAGTAAAAAAAAGAGCATGACCTGGTTAATTAAGAGTTAAAGAGGAAGTAAACCCTGATGGGTGTTACTTCCTCTTTGTTTCCCTGCCAAGGTAAAGCATAATGGGCTACTATGCATCGCATAGTAGCCCATTATGTGTCACTTACCTGAAACCGAAGCCTGCGATGTCCCCGATTTCCACGCCGGCTGGAAGCGTCCAACTTCCTTCCAGGGTCGCGGACTCCGGCTGTGTGACTGTCCGGAGTCGCGTGACGTCACTCCCACGCATGTGCGCGGGAGCTGCCAGTCATGGCATGACCTTTACTGGTCGGCTTTTCCGACGGAAAATGTTCGATCGGATCATGTTGTCGGAAAATCGGACCATGTGTGGGCTCCATCTGACTTTTTCCGTCAGAATTTCCGACGCACAAATCAAAGCTAACCATTGTAAGCACCCCTGTCAGTGGTAAATGGTTTGTATCAATCCTCTAACTGTTCATTTTGCTGGATAGCTCGTTCTATCAAAAAAAAGTTGCATAATAACAGCAGGATCAACAGATAAAAAATTAAGTTACAGTGGTTGCTCAGAAAAACATAGACTGCTTTGGTAATGTTAGTGACAGACTGCATATGCTATTTTTTTATATTGCCTATAGTACCACTTTAATTTTACACATCAAAATGTTGTACTAAAGGGTTGATATATTAAAACTGAACTCTGGGCTTAAAAGCTTTTGAATTTATTCCTCAATAGCCACAAATTATTTAAATCCACTTTGTGTGCACCAAATGTCATTGCAAATCAAGATATTACCTTGTAAAGTAGCAGGGACAGCACTTGCCCTGTGTGGAAAGCAGAGGTACGAGAGGAAGCAGCAGTGACCAATCTTTATACCAGGAAGCTCCTGCACAGAGACAGGTGCACAGAGACAGGTGCACAGAGACAGGTGCACAGAGACAGGTGCACAGAGACAGGTGCACAGAGACAGGTTCACAGAGACAGGTGAACAGAGACAGGTGCACAGAGACAGGTGCACAGAGACAGGTGCACAGAGACAGGTGCACAGAGACAGGTTCACAGAGACAGGTGAACAGAGACAGGTGCACAGAGACAGGTGCACAGAGACAGGTGCACAGAGACAGGTGAACAGAGACAGGTGCACGGAGACAGGTTCACACTAGATTACTGCACAGATCTGGAAGATAAGTACATCAAGATTCAAGTAAAAATTCCCATGCCTCTTGTATTTAGACAATATTTGCTTATACCGGAGTTCAGCTTTGAACATTGACCTAAACAGGTAACTTGTCACACTTGCTGATATTTTTATTTATTCTTAGTTGGGAACTCAATCTGAAACCATTAAAGGTGAAGTCTGGGCTGGAATATAAATATACCCTTGCAGTGCCCCCCAAGGGCTGAATGCACGCTCTGTGTATAGATGCTGGAAGAAACGTATCTTATACTACACCCCAGCAGACTCTTCTATGTCTGCAACTAGGTCACTGCAGCCTCTTCTCTAAGCTGCTCAAGGTCCACATACCATACAACACAGAGTTAATAACCCTGCATTGTACATGATGATGGCAAGGGACCACCTACAGCCTGCAGCTTTGTGGAGATGAGAACAGCTGGAACAGGGAATACGGTAAGTAATACAGATTATTCTTTTACCCACTAGAAATAACAAGCAGTTAATCCTCATAGTGCAGGCGGACCCCACTGTTTTTTTTTGTTTTGTTCCAGTCTGGAGTTCAGCTTTAACACTTGCCATTTTTCAGCTTTCATCGCTTTCGTATTTTGAATGACAATTGCGCGGCCATGCAATGCAGTACCCAAATAACATTATTATAATTTTTTTCCCACAAATGGAGCTTTCTTTTGGTGGTATTTGATCACCTCTGCTATTTTTTTTTTTTTTTTTTATTTCTTGCGCTATAAAAACAAAAGAAGAAGAACAAGTTTTAAAAAAAACACAATATTTTTTTTTTACTTTTTGCTATAATGAATATCCAATTTTTTTTTTTTTTTTTAAACAAATTTGTGTACAAGGGATACACCATCGGTCTCCTCTCCTCTGATAGCCTGTGGATCTGTGTGTTTACACACACAAATCCACGGTCCTGCTCAGTTACTGGGCAATCGGGGGTGCCCGGCGGACATCGGGTCCCCAGAATTGCGGGGGGGCGCGTGCTCCTTCTAGTGGCCCGCGAAGGAAATCACGTCATATGACGGCGGCCCAGAACAAGCGCTTCTTCGTTCTGCCGTCATATGACAGTGGGTCGGCGGGAAGTGGTTAAAGTGATACTAAAGTCTCAATTTTTTTTTTTACTTAAAAATAACAAACATGTTATACTTACCTGCTCTGTGTAGTTATTTTGCACAGAGCAGCCAAGATCCTCCTTTTGTCAGGTCCCTCTTCGGCTCTCCTGGCCCCTCCCTCCTGTTGAGTACCCCCACAGCATGCAGTTTGCTATGGGGCACCCAAGCTAAGCTGCAGAAGCCCCCCTCTCTCCTCACTGACTTTGATTGACAATGGCACTTCACTGCTGTCTCAGCCAATGATGAGGGGAGTCTCGGACAGCCAAGTCTCTCTTGCAACATCGCTGGATCGGTATGGGCTCAGGTAAGTATGAGGGGGGCTGCTGCACACAGAAAGCTTTTGATCTTAATGCATAGAATGCATTAAGATTAAAAACATTCTGCCTTTACAACCACTTTAAATGTGTTTTTAAATGCAACCAGAATCATTACCTGAATTGTTCTTGATTGCAATCTTTCTTGATATCAGCCTTTAGCAAGAGTAAAATGGGCAGGGAGATGTCCTCATTAGTGTGTTGCTGCTCCTTTTCATGTCCAGGTAGCAGGCTGGGGGAGTGCTTTTGGCCATATTGTGCCACTGCTACTCAAGAGGAGTTTGAGGACCTGGCAGTGTTTCATTCCAGGGGTTCAAAAGCTGCTTTCCTGGAGATTAGATTTAAAATCCAGCTCCTGTCCTTTTTGTTTTTAAAAAAAGTTGGGAAAGTTGTTTTTCAAATAGTTTTGTTATTGCTGTCTTTGAGAGGTTCAGATTGTCCCCCACTTTCTGCCAAAGAAATGTCTTCAGCAAAGACACAATTAGCAATAAAAATATCTTTTTTTCAGTAGCATGGAGAAGGGTTTGAACTTCTGTCAGTCTTGTGTTGCTGTCTGTATCCAAATTGTGGAGATTTCTAATAATTTGTTGTCCTGGAAAAAAAAAAAAACAGTGTATTAGGACTGGGTGTCAGAAGGACAGGAAGTAGAGGAAAACCTGGGGGCAAAATGTCCCTTTTTCAGTAGCATGGAGAAGGGTTTGGTCTTCTATCAATCAGTCTTTTATTGCTGTATGTAGAGCTGCACGATTCTGGCCACAATTAGAATCACCATTTTTTTGCTTAGAATAAAGATCACGATTCTCCCACGATTCTCGCAGCGTAACATCATCTTTCACATTATACAAAAAAATTATGCTAACTTTACTGTTTCATTTTTTATAAATTCATTAAAGTGTGTTTTTTCAACAAAAAAAATTGCGTTTGAAAGACCGCTGTGCAAATAGTGTGACATAAAATATTGCAACAATCAA
This sequence comes from Lithobates sylvaticus, assembly GCA_028564925.1. NCBI lineage: Eukaryota > Metazoa > Chordata > Amphibia > Anura > Ranidae > Lithobates > Lithobates sylvaticus. Next base: position 81,071,781 of record CM053031.1, read on the forward strand.
CATTTTATTCTCTAGGGTCTCTGCTAAGAAATATATATATATATATATATATATATATATATATATATATATATAATGTTTGGGGGTTCTAAGTAATTTTCCCACAAAAAATACTGATTTTAACTTGTAAGCAACAGATTCAGAAAAAGGTTTAGTCTTTAAGTGGTTAAACTTCCCTCATTTACAGACCAAACGTCATTCCTTTGATCTAAAAGGACTAATGCCCTGTACACACGGTCGGAAATTCCGACCACAAAATCCGTCGGATTTTTTCCGACGGATTTTGTCCGATACTGGTGTTGCATACACACGGCCGGACAAAGTTGTCGGAAAATCCGATCATCCTGAACGTGGTGACGTTCGTTGCGTACGACGGGACTACGTAGAGGCTAGTAGCCAATAGCTTTGGTCTTGTAATGTGATCTGAGCATGCGTGGCACTTTGTCCGTTGGATTTCGCTACACACGATCGGAAAAAGTCCGATAGGACATTGTTGTCGGAAAATTTGAGAGCAGGAGATAAAACTTTGTCCGTCGGAAAATCCGACGGAAATAGTCCGATGGAGCCTACACACGGTCGGAATTTCCGACAACATTGTCCGATAGGACATTTTCCGTCAGAAAATCCGACCGTGTGTATGGGGCATTAGTGTTACAATGTTTTTGTTTATCTCCTCTAAGCGATGTTGTCATAAACTTTGCAGGCTGCCTGTTTTTTTATTTTATTTATTTTTTAGACAGCTGTCAACTGTGAGCAGAGAACTCTGCATAGAATTGGGGAAATGCTTTGTTAAAGTGGACCTTCAGTAATTTTTTCAACTTTCCATCTACTAAATCTTCTGCCCTTATTGTTTTAACTTTGGATAGTAAAAAAAATAATTCTGACAGTAAATACCTTATACAGCTCACTTTCTGTTTCTTGTCTGGTAAAAATCCTAGGCTTATGACATCAGGCACAGCTCTCTCTCTCTCACTTTTGTGAGAGTTTGCCAGGAAGGGAGGAGGGGTCAGTCATAAGAAGGCCAATGAGAGCTGCAGGGCTGCAGAGCTGGAGGTGTGCGTCTGTGTGTAAATCCAGGAAGTGAACAGGCCGCAGCTTCAGCTGCCCACAGTTAAAATGGCTGCAGCCAGATTTAGTGGAGGGAGATTTCTGCAGCATATTTGGCAAGCACGGAACCACAGTATATATAAAATAATATGCAAAGTGGTTGGAGGGAATCTGTTTTTTTTGGAGTGATGAGACCAAAATTTAGCTTTTTGGCCACAACCATAAACAATACATTTGGAGAGGAGTCAACAAGTCCTATGATGAAAGGTACACCATTCCTACTGTGAAACACGGAGGTAGATCGCTGATGTTTTGGGGATGTGTGAGCTACAAAGGCACAGGAAATTTGGTCAAAATTGATTGCAAGATGAATGCAGTATGTTATAAAAAAAAACTGGAGGAACATTTGCATTCATCAGCCAGGAAGCTGCACATGGGACATACATGGACATTCCAACATGACAATAAACCAAAACACAAGGCCAAGTTGACCTGTCATTGGCTACAGCAGAATAAAGTGAAGGTTCTGGCGTGGCTGTCTCAGTCTCCTGACCTCAATATCATTGAGCCACCCTGGGGAGATCTCAAACGTGCAGTTCATGCAAGACAGCCCAAGAATTTACAGAAACTGGATGCTTTTTGCCAAGAAGAATGGGTAGCTTTACCATCTGAGACGATAAAGAGCCTCATCCACAAATACTACAAAATACTTCAAGCTGTCATTGATGTTCAAGGGGGCAATACACGGTATTAAGAACTGGGGTATGTAAACTTTTGATCAGGGTCATTTGGGTAGCCATTATGATTTAAAATGAGTAAACACAGTTGATTGATAATAAATGGCTTCAGCCAAACACTAACCATGAGTGAAAGAAAAGTTTTTGTGTTTTCATTCATATTCTCCAAAAAATGGCCAAGAAATCATGAATTCTGCCAGGGTATGTAAACTTACGAGCACAACTGTTTATATATATATATATATATATATATATATATATATATATAGATATATACCGTATATATCTATATATAGCGCCCTGCTGGCAAGCAAAGCGATATTGTTAATGTACACTTTAGTGATTAGAGTGTGCCCAGGCACATCCGGCACACTCCCTGCATACGCCTATGATCATGAATGGCTGTCAGAAGGACAGTAAAGGAAAATCTGGAGGCAAAATTTTCTGTTTTCAGCAGAGACCTCCTTAACCACTTCAGCCCCGGACCATTTGGCAGCCAAAGGACCAGAGGTCTTTTTTCAATTTCGCACTGCACTACTTTAACTGGTAATTGCGCGGTCATGCAATTTTGTAACCAAACGAAATTTGCGTCCTTTTCTTCCCACAAATAGAGCTTTCTTTTGATGGTATTTGATTGCCTCTGTGATTTTTATTTTTTGAGATATAAACGGAAAAAGAGCGAAAATTTTGAAAAAAAAAGAGATTTTCTACTTTTTGTTATAAAAAAAATCTAATAAACTCAATTTTAGTCAAACATTTGGGCCAAAATGTATTCAGCCACATGTCTTTAGTAAAAAAAATGCCAATAAGCGTATATTTATTGGTTTGCGCAAAAGTTATAGCGTCTACAAACTAGAGTACATTTTCTGGAATTTACACCGCTTTTAATTTATGACTGCCTATTTCATTTCTTGAGGTGCTAAAATGGCAGAGAAGTACAAAACCCCCCCAAATGACCCCATTTTGGAAAGTAGACACCCCAAGCTATTTGCTGAGAGGCATGTTGAGCCCATTGAATATTTTTTTTTTTAGTCCCAAGTGATTGAATAAAGACAAAAATAAAAAAGATTTTTTTTTTTTTTTCAAAAAGTTGTCACTAAATGATATATTGCTCACACATGCCATAGTTATATGTGGAATTGCACCCCAAAATACATTTTGCTGCTTCTCCTGAGTATGGGGATACCACATGTGTGGGACTTTTTGGGAGCCTAGCCGCGTACGGGGCCCCGAAACCCAAGCACCGCCTTCAGGATTTCTAAGGGTGCAAATTTTTGATTTCACTCCTCACTACCTATCACCGTTTCGAAGGCCATAAAATGCCAAAATAGCACAAAACCCCCCCAAATGACCCCATTTTGGAAAGTAGACACCCCAAGCTATTTGTTGAGAGGCATGGTGAGTATTTTACAGCTCTCATTTGTTTTTGAAAATGAAGAAAGTAAAGAAAAAAAAAAATTTTTTTTTTCTTTTTTCAATTTTCAAAACTTTGTGACAAAAAGCGACATCTGCAAAATACTCACAATACCTCTCAGCAAATAGCTTGGGGTGTCTACTTTCCAAAATGGGGTCATTTTGGGGGGTTTTATGCCATCTGGGCATTCCATGGCCTCCGAAACTGTGATTGGCAGTGAGAAGTGAAATAAAAAAATTACACCCTTAGAAAGCCTGAAGGCGGTGATTGGTTTTTGGGGTTCCGTACGCAGCTAGGCTCCCAAAAAGTCCCACACATGTGGTATCCCCGTACTCAGGAGAAGCAACAGAATGTATTTTGGGGTGTATTTCCACATATGCCCATGACATGTTTGAGCAATATATCATTTAGTGACAACTTTTTGTAAAAAAAAATATATATATTTTTTTTTTTCATTATTCAATCTCTTGGGACAAAAAAAAAAAATATTTAATGGGCTCAACATTGCTCTCATCAAATAGCTTGGGGTGTCTACTTTCCAAAATGGGGTCATTTGGGGGGGGTTTGAACTGTCCTGGCATTTTATGCACAACATTTAGAAGCCTATGTCACACGTCACCCACTCTTCTAACCACTTGTAGACAAAGCCCTTTCTGACACTTTTTGTTTACATGAAAACATATTTTTTTTTTGCAAGAAAATTACGTTGAACCCCCAAACACTATATATAATGTTAAAGCAAAGGCCCTACAGATTAAAATGGTGGGTGTTGCATTTTTTTTTCCACACAGTATTTGCGCAGCGATTTTTCAAACGCATTTTTTGTGGAAAAAATACACTTTTTTTTATTTTAATGCACTAAAACACACTATATTGCTCAAATTTTTGATGAAATAAAAAATATGATCTTAGGCCGAGTACATGGATACCAAACACGACATGCTTTAAAATTGCGCACAAACACGCAGTGGCGACAAACTACATACATTTTTAAAAGCCTTTAAAAGCCTTTACATGATACCACATTAGATTCACGGAGGAGGTCTACTGCTAAAATTACTGCCCTCGATCTGACCTTCGCGGTGATACCTCACATGCATGGTGCAATTGCTGTTTACATATGACGCCAGACCAACGCTTGTGTACGCCTTTGCGCAAGAGAAGGGGGGGCAGGGGTGCTTTTTTTTTTTTTTTTGTTTTTTTTTTTATTTATTTAGCTTTTTTATTTTATTTTTAAACTGTTCCTTCCATTTTTTTTCTTTGTTATGATTTTTATTGTTATCTCAGGGAATGTAAATATCCCCTATGATAGCAATAGGCAGTGACAGGTACTCTTTTTTTGAAAAAATTGGGGTCTATTAGACCCTAGATCTTTCCTCTGCCCTCAAAGCATCTGACCACACCAAGATTGGTGTGATAAAATGCTTTCCCAATTTCCCAATGGCGCGGTTTATATCCGGGAGGGGGGACATTCCCTCCCACTGCTTGTAAAAGCAGTCTAGAGGCTAATTACCCGCTAGAATTGCTTTTACATGAAAGCCGATCACTGGCTGAAAAGAATGATACCAAGATGATACCTAAACCTGCAGGCATCATTCTGGTATAACCATTCAAAGTCCAGCAACATACTGGACATATATTGTAATCTTTTTTTTTTCATGCAGCCTCTTGGCTGAACGAAAAAAAGAGATTGATTGGTGGGTATGCCCACCATTAGAATACCTCCCTTCATCCACCCACTTCTAATGATGGGCATACATGCACCATTTATATATGCCGATGCATGGGGGCATCCTCCCGCAAAAGTTATGCCGTGTACACACGGTCGGAATTTCGACCGTATGTACGTGGCATTAGGAGCCAATCGCTCCCCCCCCCCCCCTGCTGCCCCCATGCTTCGGCATATATGCTCTTTTTTTTAACTGTGGTGGTGAAATCACCTCCTACAGCGTTGGAGTCGCGGCTTTATGTATCGTGGGAGCAAACGCTGTTGCTGTCAAGATAAATAAATCCGCGTTGCAACTGAATGGCGCACCTGAAAACAAAAAAAAATGCTCAACACTAAAACACAGTAAACAAAATTACATACCTGAAAAGCAAGCATGATAAAACATGATAAAACATAATAAAACATTGCAGAATAGAATGGAGTAAAAAAAGAGCAACAATAGAGAGAGAATAGAGTGAGAGAGAGAACAATAAAACGACAACTATTTTTTTTTTTTTTATTTTTTTGAGATTCACAGGTAAAAAAGCTCCTGACTGAAGCGACTGAATCAAAACGCTACCACAAAAAAACTGTTAGCGATCGCAGGGATCAGGCCTGACTCTGCGAACGCTGCAGTTATGTGTGCTTAGTGTTTTGTAAGTGACAGTGATCGATCGATACTGCACTTGGGTGGGCTGGGCTGGGCGGAGGGGGAAAACGCAGGTGCTAGCAGGTATCTGGGCTGATCCCGCTAACAATGCGGTTTTTTTTGGAACCCTAAACTGCTGGGACGCTAGTATAGATCTGATCAGATCAGATATTGATCTGTTCAGATACTGTGCCACTAAGGGAGGTGTATGCTTTGTGCGTGGGTGTTTGCGGTACTGGCACTAACCTGGGGCGACGCAGACCTTATTTGACCCTAAAACCTAATTGATATCACCCGCCGGGCGATCAGGGGGTTAAACCGTTATTGGGTAATAAATGGCGGGTGCCCTGACAGTATAAAAAACAAGCTAACTAACCAGCGTCACCCGTAACAGTAATACAAAAAAAAACTGGTTACCTAGCGACACTAATGCAGCGATCAGAAAAACGATCGCTTAGTGACACTGGCAAAAGGGGGTGAAAGGGTTAACTAGGGGCAATCAGGGGGTTAAACCTTTATTAGGTAATATATGGGGGTACCTGACGCTATATAAAAACCTGACGGGGAACCTAAATAACGAAATAACTAACTGGCTAACCAGCGTCACCAGTGACAGTTATACAGTGATCACTGGTGAAAGGGTTAACTCTAGGGGCAATCAGGGGGTTAAAACCTTTATTTAGGTTGTAATATGGGGGTACCTGACCTATAAACCTATTTATGAACCTATATAAACATGGCGGTTACCTAAAAAAAAAAAAATGGTTACCTAGCGACACTAATGCAGCGATCAGAAAAACGATCGCTTAGTGACACTGGCAAAAGGGGGTGAAAGGGTTAACTAGGGGCAATCAGGGGGTTAAAACCTTTATTAGGTAATATATGGGGGTACCTGACGCTATATAAAAACCTGACGGGGAACCTAAATAACGAAATAACTAACTGGCTAACCAGCGTCACCAGTGACAGTTATACAGTGATCACTGGTGAAAGGGTTAACTCTAGGGGCAATCAGGGGGTTAAAACCTTTATTTAGGTTGTAATATGGGGGTACCTGACCTAAAACTATTTATGAACCTATATAAACATGGCGGTTACCTAAAAAAAAAAAATGGTTACCTAGCGACAGCAGTGACACTAATACAGCGATCAGAAAAACGATCGCTTAGTGACACTGGCAAAAGGGGGTGAAAGGGTTACCTGGGGGGCAATCAAGGGGTTAAACCTTTATTAGGGGGGGGTAGGGGGCTACCTTGGACCTAAAACTAACTGCCCTGACAGTTATTACAGTCACACTGACACTAAATGCAGTGATCAGTAAATAAATGATCACTGCAATTAGTGACACTGTGACTGGGGGGGGAGGGGGTGATCTGGGGGGTGATCAGGGGGTGACAGGGGGGTGGAATATGTGCCTAACTGTACTGGTGTCAGTGTAGTGTTGTGCACTAACCTGTACATGTTCGCCGCTCGGCGTCTCCGGTCACATAGACCGGCGCACCGAGCGTGACATCACTTCCGCCTTCCTGTCTATACAATAGACAGGAAGGGGAAGCTTTTCATTGGCCAGGAGCGATCGCGAGGGGGTGGCCAGAAACCACTGGCCGTCCCCTCGTCCCGGATCGCTCCTGAAGCGATCCCGACCGTCCCCGCCGGCGGAGGGGGGTCCGATCGGACCCCCCAACCGCCGGAAGAATGTCACGTACAGGTACGTGATTCTGCCTGTACGTGCCATTCTGCCGACGTAAATATACAGGGGGCGGTCGGGAAGTGGTTAAAGTCTGATATTGTGTAAAGTGAAAAAAAAAAGCTAAAAAACTTAAAAATAGATTTTTTGTCTGGAGCTACACTTAAAAAATGTACCTGTTCCGACTTACAAACAGATTCAACTTAAGAACAAACCTACAGTCCCTATCTTGTTTGTAACCCGGGGACCCCCTGTATCAGGCTTTGTGCCAGCTAAGTCAGTGGCTTTGTAAATATATAATGCATGGCTGATGTGCAACTTGGAGGTTTCCACATGCATTGTGAACAAGTCACAAAGGCTCAGCAGACACGGCTAAGAAGCTCAAGGGAAAGAAAACAGAACTAACAATACATTCAATATTTCCCTTCTGAAGCTGAGAGCAAACTTAAAAAACTGGAAAAATGTATGAATGTTCCAAATACGTTATTGCTGAGCAACTTGTATTTTAGATTGAACGCTCCTTCACATTTATTGTAGCGCTCATTTCTTTCAAGCTACATTATTAATGCTTACTTCTAGACGAGAGAATGCACTTCCCTACCTAATGTATTCAGACTTTCTAAATGGTTTTTGCTCCCGCCTTGTTTATAAGAAACATTTGTGATTTACAGGACAAATAAAAGATCAGAACATTGAAATCTGTTATGCTTAACATCCTGAAAGAGTAGTTTTTGGCCATGAGATAACGTCAGACTTCAACCCTTTTATATAATTATCAGCATATTATATAACTAAAAATATTCAGTGCAGATAAAAGAAACAGAAACAGATCAAATTATTGCCAGCTGAACACTACAAGGATAAATTCAAAATGTCAAACTAGACAGTGATCAAGAGTGAATGAAGCCGTCCACTACAGACAATCCTAGCCTCTCACCTCGGCATTCGACCTGAAACGGGTCACACAGCATGTGTCCCACACCTGGAGGCATCGATATCCAACTAATCAGCAATACTCAATCCAATCATGAGTTGTATATGTGAATAAAGATAAAGAATCTAGTGCTCTCCGTTGCATACGTTTTAATGTAAATAAAATAATAAAACCTCACTTACAAAGGAAGCACTGTTTCAAAACAAAAAGATGGCATGACGTCATATGTGACTGCTCCTCTGTACACGTTGCGTCCTATGGGTGGGACTTCCTCAGGGGTGTCAGTTATATACATCAGTTCAGTTGTAGAGAGTCGTTCTGGATATATTAGATGAAGATTATGACCCCTGCTTGCTTGAATGTAGACTTCGACTTAAATTGTTTTATATCTGATAGATAGTCATTTTAAATTCATTATTTTATTTTTTATATGTTGTACAAAGATGGCCGTGGTCTGATGTCATTAGTGTTTAAATTTTAAGGTTTAGTATATATCAATTCTTATGTTTACCTTGATTAGTAGGGCACTCTTTAATGTGTAGCGATATTATGCATTGATTTTTAAATGTGAACATTTTTGTATGTTTGTCCACTCTACACTCCACATTAAGGTTTTATTCTACGGTAAGAATCGTTTATATTATATTTTTATATGTACATTTTTTTATTTCTGTAACAATTGAGTTGCAGATTATCGGTTCTCCCACTGCTCCCTTAGTAAGGCAGGATTGTATGTGCGGCTGTGCCGCTCTGTCCATGGAGACCGGTCTGATTGGTGTCAGGTTGCTATGGCATTTACTATTTAGCAGAGCGGGCCGTCTACGTCTCTACTAACCCGCTGAGGAAGTGCTGCCTATAGGATGTAACGCGTTACTTGCGGCCATCTTTTTGGTTTGAAACATTTGAATGCTTACATGCTCGCACTTGGCTGAAGTGCTTCCTTTTTAAGTGAGATTTTCTTATTTTATTTACATTAAAACATATGCAACGAAGAGCACCAGATTCTTTATCTTTATTCACATATCCAACTCATGATTGGATCGATCTGAGTATTGCTGATTCATTGGATATCGATGCCCCCAGGTGTGGGACACATGTTGTGTGACCAGTTTCATGTTGAATGTCTGATGTGAGAGGCTAGGATTGTCTGTGGTGGATGTGCTTCATTCACTCTTGATCACTGTCTTGATTGACATCAGGCACGGTGCACACATAGGAGGATCAGCTTGCATGTTGGGACTGCTTATTGATTCATGCTTTATTTATTATTGCACTGCACTGATTGTGCTATATATAAACAAGTATTATGCCACATGTCACGGAGACATTATTCACATTTACTAAAATACACGGTCAGGGCAGGATTCACATTTCAGGAGCCTACAGGCAGAGGATTCTAAAGCAACCCCCCCCGCCCCCCCCCCCCCCCCCCCCCCAAAAAAAAAAATAGACAGTAATATCGACTTTTTTCATGATAAAAATCTTTTGTATAAATCTTTCTATATGTGTAAAGGGGAATGCTACAGACTTTGATGGAAAGGGACGAAAACACAGCCCTCACACAGGTGTACACTTAGGTACTTGCCTGTGAACGAAGCCTTAGTGATAGGGTTTATATCTACTTTAAAGAACCCCTTCCTAAACTGATACTAAAATCTATAGCTGGTCATACATTATACAATTGTCTTATTCAATTTCCTTTAGCTTTACCTTCAACTGTGTAGTGCAAGGACCTGTAAATTGTAAATTGTACAAGAGAATTGTATAATGTATGGCCAGCCTATGTTTATCAATATACAATTAATGTCTCCACTTGTTCTCTGTGCAGACCATGGGATAATATATTAATTTGCCAGATCTTTATACTGACCTTGGATATGTCAATAGAGTTGTTTGCAAAAATAAACAGTTTATCAAAGTTTTAACAGTAGGTAGAAATTTCCATTTATTTTATTTACTGTAATTAGTTGCCTGTCTTTGAACCCCTAAAACCATATGCCAATCCTCAATATGGTGACCATTTTCTGGATCAAGTAAGCGATATATGTATTATAAGTATATGATATACGTATCTTTTCTCTTTATTGATATTCTGGATGTGGTACCTCTGGTTTTGTAATGAACCTGTATTATTATTATAAATAGAACCAAAAAGAATAATAATCATAAATCATAATAGATAATAAGAATATGCTTGTGAATACTGTCAACACTCACTCTTGGTATCAGAAGCTGCCATTATAGTTGTTATAATGCTGAATTCATAGTAAATGCACAGCAGTCAGTTCTTTGGCACCACTCCAGTCACTTTGGGCGTACTCACTGAGTCTCCAAAATAATTTGAAGAAGGTTTACTCACTAGTTTTCCAACAGAGTTTGAGGAAGGTTTACTCAGTGAATTTCCACCAGAGTTTAAGGTGAGTTTACTCGCTGGTTTTCCAAGAGAGTTTGAGGTGGGTAGCATACTTAGTATGAAAAGTGAACATGTACTTAAGTATGTGAGGTCACAGATGTAAAAAAAGCAGAGTAGGCTGACAACCAAGCTGATAATGTAACACATTAGTTAGAGACAGCTCAAGGCTGCTCCCAATCGTTGCTGACCATACTAACATGGGCAACACTGTTGAGTCAGTAGTCAACGTACCTTTAGGAGTAGTGACATGTATGGAGCTCTACAGAGACCTCACAAGATTTTATTTTGACCCCAATGGACCTTTCATTATTTATAAACCACTAATTGACCTCCAGTCCTTTTATCAGTGCCTTGGATCGTCCATTCTTTGGTAAATGCTAGGTTTGTGGAAGGAGCAATGGTGTCCAGTGAGGGACACAGGCATCCAGCACTCCAGGAAGTGTTGCATGCCAAAGAGGCTTTTAGAGGGTTTAGCACTGTAAAACAGAGGACATAGGAGAAACACACTATTCCAGTGGGGTGTAAACACTGTCTTCTATTGCTGGGGAGTGCCTGCTTTAAATACTTAGAGACCTGCCAGGATCCCTTTTGAGTGTACTTCCATGGCCCCTGCTGCTTGTTCCTGGAAATAATTATTCATAACCATGATGGAATATTATACTGCTGCATGTTACACGGCTCTCCCTGGGACTGTGGCAAATGTCTATAATTTTGGTATGAGGTTGATTAATAAATGTGGTCTGCTTTGCTTGCTATAACTGCCATTTCCATATCTGTACAGTTTATGAGAAGATGAGATTGCCATATTGTATATTCCATCTTAACATAATTTTTTAATGCTATTTCAAACCAGTTCTTATAATTAATGTATATCGGCCAAGCACTATAGTGAGTGAGAGAGCATGTATTCTGTGTTAACATCTAATTAATTGATAGAAAATCTCTTAAGGCAACACTGCACAAGTATAATGGATTCATGCCGTTCTACTTTGCACTTGACATCATTTAGTTTGTAGACTGACCTCTTCTGCTGTTGTGATTGCTTATTATTATTGAGAAGATTGAAATGAAAATTATGTATAAAATCGATTGCTCAAGGGAGTTTCTACATTACTAAAATGAAAACTGACTTTTTTTTGGAACTCTTGCCTTTTATTTTAAATATCATGGTATAAAATTGAAATCTTGAACAAATTTTTTACTGAAAATGGCCATACAGCTCTATACTGATGATATATCCAGGTGCTACATGAGGTGACAGTGAGGGAACACTCCAATGTCACCAATTGTGCATGCATTGCAGAGAATTCTCAGATATTAGCCAACCTGGCTGTTACGAATTATGACTTCCACAATGCTCAGTCAGTGTAAAGTGTGGCAACTTGTAGTAACCCTTATGTAAGTGCGGTTTTTCTCTTCAGAATGAGCCAAATGATATCACAGATGGAAATAGTGGTTTTGGGAATAGCGCAATTGCGCTTGTGACTTTAGAACTTTCACATAAGTAGAACCCCACCAAAATGAATTATTTTATTATTATTCATGTTTAAATAAGATGAGGGTGATAAAGTCACCAAATTGACAGTAAAGTATTACACTGACAATAGTCACCTATTGTTATAGATTCACAGCTTTGCAGTTGCCTAATGTCCAACCTTCAATCTAATGCTGGCCATATATTATACAATGTTCTTATTCAATTTCCTTTAGTTTTTCCTTCAACTATGTAGTGCAAGGGCCTGCCTGATTACATACAAATTGAAAGTGTTTAGGAGTTTGACTGTATATTATATGGTTTTAGTAAATCTAAGGCAAGGTTTACAAGAAAGTTGTATAATGCATGGGCAGCCTTAAGCAGAAGTTCACATCTGTGTATAGGTCTCCTTGACAGTAATGGAAAAAGCATCCCAACTTTGATTTTAAAGGAAATTGTACTTCCACAGCCTCCTCGGAAAGTTTTTCATTATGTTTTTTTTTTAATGTCATTTCAATCTGTCTATAGGGTGCCATTAAACTTCAGTAGATATACCATTGTTGGGTAATAAAGTTCGTCATCTAGGTTTGACATTTTTGTCCAATGGCCCATTGACCCAAGATGTTCTGCCGTTGGGTCCTTTTATATCTTGGGAGTCAAGTGGTGTGGAAAAGCCAATACCTTTAGGCCCGCTACACCATAAGCCACATCCCTACTGTGCTATTAAAAAAATCAAGACAAAATAGATTCAGCTTTACCCTTGTTAATCCCATAATGATGAAGCCTAAACAAATCGTAACACCCAAAGCCAGTTTTTCAGATTTGGCAAGTGTTAGTAAAATTGTACATATCTTTGCAACTACTCTATCCAGGTAAATTATACCTTGTTTATTTGGGGATAACTCGGGCCTTCAGTCGGTTGTTAATGAACATCTCCTGATTTTGTTGTACTATCAAAGGAAAATTGTCTTTAAATAGTAAAATGCAATGTTTGAATATTTAGATGTCTATTTATATGACATTACCGTGATCCATTACGAGAAAAAAAAAATCTAAAACCCTAAAAAATAATCTAATAACTAAAACACGGCGACTCTCACTAACACTAACACTGTGTCTCAGTCAAGGGTCAGGCTTGAAGACCAGTAGCTGTAGCAGGAGAGGGGCTCCCACCGACCAGAAGGATAAGTACACGAGAAGGTCACCCTGGCAAATGACGCAGGCTTACCTGAGTTGCGAGGTCTAAGCACTAATTGGTCTTCATCAGCGCTCCTGATGGTGGAGATGGGATTTTCTGAGAATCAGCCCACCAGGAGATGAGCAAGCCGGGGTCCAGTAGCAGATGTAGCGGGTAGGGATCAAGCAGAAGTTTATCCGAGGAACAAGCCAAAGGTCGATAACAAGTGGTTGAAGGTTGGGATTGAGTGAAAGCGTAGTCAAGGAACAAGCCAAAGATCTGTAACGAGTGGTAGTGAAGCTATGGACGGCAGTGGGAAAGTTGAAAGATATTGGCTGGAGAGGAGCACAATAATCTGGCAAACAGGAAGTGCAGAGGTATAGCTTAGATCAGGAAATGAATAGGAGGAGCAAAGAGTTCCAGGTTCATCAGAAACAGGATGTTTTATCATAAGACACCTTTTAAATAAAAGGGGGAATAGTTAGGGACTTTGAGGAAGCCATGACCGGTAGGTCAAGTATTTCCATCCCTAGGGACTTTAAATGAAAGGCTGACCTGGTAAGGTCAGAGATTTCCATCCCATATTAGGTTCAATAAAAAGAGGGGGCTAAGAAGGGGAATTGTGGGACTTTATATGAAGCACATGACTGCAAAAAGGATAATAAGGTGAATATGAGGAAATTTATTGATTAAAAACAGATACATAATTATCATAACGGTATCCAGGTAAGTAGTAAAATACATATATTGCATGAAAATACACTTAGGCATGTATACAATGCTGATAATCCATCATATTTGAAAGGAACATAATAATCACATACGGCATGACTATTTCATAATGTATCCGTAGAAATAAGTTTCCTGATTCACCACAAAATTGATGTAAAAACATGGAAAAATTGGTTGCCTGCAGGGCCTATGGCCTTGAAACCTGTGGGGGGGGGTTGGGGTTAATTGGGTATTTCATCTAAAAACAAAATATGAATAGGGTAGGTATAATCATTGAAGAGGAGACATCCAGTAGCTCTACGCGTTTCGTGGCTTGTTGGCCACTCATCAGGAGCAAATGATTTCTGAAATGAGACTACAATAAGTCCAATTGTTGGATACATATAAATTGCTGGTTGGGGGCAAACTGTGATACAGTAACCCCCAGGAGCCAGATTAGCTACTTACTGCGGTTGGATATAGCAGCGGCATGGGGGCCAGACCCCCAGAGGCATCGGAGCGTGTCCCCGAAAGGGAGCCGTGGCGGGTGAGCGTGCGGGATAGGGCGACAACCCAATAGACCAAGGAAAACGAGGCGGAACTGTGAAAGAGTGAAGATGGTTAACCCTGAAACAATGAAGGTAAGCGTGGGGAGGTGGGGAAGTGAAATTAAGTGAAGAAGAAGAGATGGGAGGCAAGGATGGGCCACCCGTTGAACATTGACAAATTTTAGTGTGAAGGATAAAAAGTGCTGGGGGGGAAAGGGAAAGGAGGGGGGGGGGGAAAAACCTAATAAAAATTGAAAAGGGACTGAGTGAGGTGAGTGAGAGGAAGGATCAGAAGGTGGTGAGGTTGGAATTGTTACCTTGTGGGGAGGTGAACCCAACCCGATCAGAATGGACCATAGGTCCAGTGAAAAAGCAGCCTCGAGTGCCGAAGACGTAAGGAGGGACGCCCCTAAAAAATCACCGCAGGACAACCCACCAGCGTCATGCCGAGAGGCTGGGGGAGGAGCGCCGTGAGCCGCGCCACGATGTTGCCGGCCCACCGGCGCAATTAAAACATCCCCGAGCCCACGAATGTGGAAACACCGCACGCATAGCGGCGCCGGAAGGCGTCGCCAATGCAGCGCGGGACGCATGACGCTGACGCGCTATGACACCAAGTCCATCCCCCCGGATACACAAGAGGCGGGGGGGGGCGGGAAGCGGTACGTCAGGCGCGTCACAGCTCCCAGAAGTGGGGAGAGCCAACCAGAGCCGAGTGGTCGGTCAACATGCCACTGCAAAGGACACAACCCAGTAAACAATTGTAATATGGACAAGCAATACATTACTAAAGTAGTAATAATTGGAGATTGATGATAAATAAAGCTGATGGGGTGAAATTAATAGTGGTAATAATGATAAATTGGTAGCAACAGGGAAAGGCAAAGCAAAGGACAATAGTTGCAGGGAAAATACACTGTATGTGCCTTTAGAGCAGGGACATGTGCTTCCATCCCGAATTGAGTTTTATCATAAGGCACCTTTTAAATAAATAAAAGGGGGAATAGTTAGGGACTTTGAGGAAGCCATGACCGGTAGGTCAAGTATTTCCATCCCTAGGGACTTTAAATGAAAGGCTGACCTGGTAAGGTCAGAGATTTCCATCCCATATTAGGTTCAATAAAAAGAGGGGGCTAAGAAGGGGAATTGTGGGACTTTATATGAAGCACATGACTGCAAAAAGGATAATAAGGTGAATATGAGGAAATTTATTGATTAAAAACAGATACATAATTATCATAACGGTATCCAGGTAAGTAGTAAAATACATATATTGCATGAAAATACACTTAGGCATGTATACAATGCTGATAATCCATCATATTTGAAAGGAACATAATAATCACATACGGCATGACTATTTCATAATGTATCCGTAGAAATAAGTTTCCTGATTCACCACAAAATTGATGTAAAAACATGGAAAAATTGGTTGCCTGCAGGGCCTATGGCCTTGAAACCTGTGGGGGGGGGTTGGGGTTAATTGGGTATTTCATCTAAAAACAAAATATGAATAGGGTAGGTATAATCATTGAAGAGGAGACATCCAGTAGCTCTACGCGTTTCGTGGCTTGTTGGCCACTCATCAGGAGCGAATGATTTCTGAAATGAGACTACAATAAGTCCAATTGTTGGATACATATAAATTGCTGGTTGGGGGCAAACTGTGATACAGTAACCCCCAGGAGCCAGATTAGCTACTTACTGCAGTTGGATATAGCAGCGGCATGGGGGCCAGACCCCCAGAGGCATCGGAGCGTGTCCCCGAAAGGGAGCCGTGGCGGGTGAGCGTGCGGGATAGGGCGACAACCCAATAGACCAAGGAAAACGAGGCGGAACTGTGAAAGAGTGAAGATGGTTAACCCTGAAACAATGAAGGTAAGCGTGGGGAGGTGGGGAAGTGAAATTAAGTGAAGAAGAAGAGATGGGAGGCAAGGATGGGCCACCCGTTGAACATTGACAAATTTTAGTGTGAAGGATAAAAAGTGCTGGGGGGGGAAAGGGAAAGGAGGGGGGGGGGGAAATACCTAATAAAAATTGAAAAGGGACTGAGTGAGGTGAGTGAGAGGAAGGATCAGAAGGTGGTGAGGTTGGAATTGTTACCTTGTGGGGAGGTGAACCCAACCCGATCAGAATGGACCATAGGTCCAGTGAAAAAGCAGCCTCGAGTGCCGAAGACGTAAGGAGGGACGCCCCTAAAAAATCACCGCAGGACAACCCACCAGCGTCATGCCGAGAGGCTGGGGGAGGAGCGCCGTGAGCCGCGCCACGATGTTGCCGGCCCACCGGCGCAATTAAAACATCCCCGAGCCCACGAATGTGGAAACACCGCACGCATAGCGGCGCCGGAAGGCGTCGCCAATGCAGCGCGGGACGCATGACGCTGACGCGCTATGACACCAAGTCCATCCCCCCGGATACACAAGAGGCGGGGGGGCGGGAAGCGGTACGTCAGGCGCGTCACAGCTCCCAGAAGTGGGGAGAGCCAACCAGAGCCGAGTGGTCGGTCAACATGCCACTGCAAAGGACACAACCCAGTAAACAATTGTAATATGGACAAGCAATACATTACTAAAGTAGTAATAATTGGAGATTGATGATAAATAAAGCTGATGGGGTGAAATTAATAGTGGTAATAATGATAAATTGGTAGCAACAGGGAAAGGCAAAGCAAAGGACAATAGTTGCAGGGAAAATACACTGTATGTGCCTTTAGAGCAGGGACATGTGCTTCCATCCCGAATTGAGTTTTATCATAAGGCACCTTTTAAATAAAAGGGGGAATAGTTAGGGACTTTGAGGAAGCCATGACCGGTAGGTCAAGTATTTCCATCCCTAGGGACTTTAAATGAAAGGCTGACCTGGTAAGGTCAGAGATTTCCATCCCATATTAGGTTCAATAAAAAGAGGGGGCTAAGAAGGGGAATTGTGGGACTTTATATGAAGCACATGACTGCAAAAAGGATAATAAGGTGAATATGAGGAAATTTATTGATTAAAAACAGATACATAATTATCATAACGGTATCCAGGTAAGTAGTAAAATACATATATTGCATGAAAATACACTTAGGCATGTATACAATGCTGATAATCCATCATATTTGAAAGGAACATAATAATCACATACGGCATGACTATTTCATAATGTATCCGTAGAAATAAGTTTCCTGATTCACCACAAAATTGATGTAAAAACATGGAAAAATTGGTTGCCTGCAGGGCCTATGGCCTTGAAACCTGTGGGGGGGGTTGGGGTTAATTGGGTATTTCATCTAAAAACAAAATATGAATAGGGTAGGTATAATCATTGAAGAGGAGACATCCAGTAGCTCTACGCGTTTCGTGGCTTGTTGGCCACTCATCAGGAGCGAATGATTTCTGAAATGAGACTACAATAAGTCCAATTGTTGGATACATATAAATTGCTGGTTGGGGGCAAACTGTGATACAGTAACCCCCAGGAGCCAGATTAGCTACTTACTGCGGTTGGATATAGCAGCGGCATGGGGGCCAGACCCCCAGAGGCATCGGAGCGTGTCCCCGAAAGGGAGCCGTGGCGGGTGAGCGTGCGGGATAGGGCGACAACCCAATAGACCAAGGAAAACGAGGCGGAACTGTGAAAGAGTGAAGATGGTTAACCCTGAAACAATGAAGGTAAGCGTGGGGAGGTGGGGAAGTGAAATTAAGTGAAGAAGAAGAGATGGGAGGCAAGGATGGGCCACCCGTTGAACATTGACAAATTTTAGTGTGAAGGATAAAAAGTGCTGGGGGGGGAAAGGGAAAGGAGGGGGGGGGGGAAATACCTAATAAAAATTGAAAAGGGACTGAGTGAGGTGAGTGAGAGGAAGGATCAGAAGGTGGTGAGGTTGGAATTGTTACCTTGTGGGGAGGTGAACCCAACCCGATCAGAATGGACCATAGGTCCAGTGAAAAAGCAGCCTCGAGTGCCGAAGACGTAAGGAGGGACGCCCCTAAAAAATCACCGCAGGACAACCCACCAGCGTCATGCCGAGAGGCTGGGGGAGGAGCGCCGTGAGCCGCGCCACGATGTTGCCGGCCCACCGGCGCAATTAAAACATCCCCGAGCCCACGAATGTGGAAACACCGCACGCATAGCGGCGCCGGAAGGCGTCGCCAATGCAGCGCGAGACGCATGACGCTGACGCGCTATGACACCAAGTCCATCCCCCCGGATACACAAGAGGTGGGGGGGGCGGGAAGCGGTACGTCAGGCGCGTCACAGCTCCCAGAAGTGGGGAGAGCCAACCAGAGCCGAGTGGTCGGTCAACATGCCACTGCAAAGGACACAACCCAGTAAACAATTGTAATATGGACAAGCAATACATTACTAAAGTAGTAATAATTGGAGATTGATGATAAATAAAGCTGATGGGGTGAAATTAATAGTGGTAATAATGATAAATTGGTAGCAACAGGGAAAGGCAAAGCAAAGGACAATAGTTGCAGGGAAAATACACTGTATGTGCCTTTAGAGCAGGGACATGTGCTTCCATCCCGATACCTATGGTCCATTCTGATCGGGTTGGGTTCACCTCCCCACAAGGTAACAATTCCAACCTCACCACCTTCTGATCCTTCCTCTCACTCACCTCACTCAGTCCCTTTTCAATTTTTATTAGGTATTTCCCCCCCCCCCTCCTTTCCCTTTCCCCCCCAGCACTTTTTATCCTTCACACTAAAATTTGTCAATGTTCAACGGGTGGCCCATCCTTGCCTCCCATCTCTTCTTCTTCACTTAATTTCACTTCCCCACCTCCCCACGCTTACCTTCATTGTTTCAGGGTTAACCATCTTCACTCTTTCACAGTTCCGCCTCGTTTTCCTTGGTCTATTGGGTTGTCGCCCTATCCCGCACGCTCACCCGCCACGGCTCCCTTTCGGGGACACGCTCCGATGCCTCTGGGGGTCTGGCCCCCATGCCGCTGCTATATCCAACCGCAGTAAGTAGCTAATCTGGCTCCTGGGGGTTACTGTATCACAGTTTGCCCCCAACCAGCAATTTATATGTATCCAACAATTGGACTTATTGTAGTCTCATTTCAGAAATCATTCGCTCCTGATGAGTGGCCAACAAGCCACGAAACGCGTAGAGCTACTGGATGTCTCCTCTTCAATGATTATACCTACCCTATTCATATTTTGTTTTTAGATGAAATACCCAATTAACCCCAACCCCCCCCCCACAGGTTTCAAGGCCATAGGCCCTGCAGGCAACCAATTTTTCCATGTTTTTACATCAATTTTGTGGTGAATCAGGAAACTTATTTCTACGGATACATTATGAAATAGTCATGCCGTATGTGATTATTATGTTCCTTTCAAATATGATGGATTATCAGCATTGTATACATGCCTAAGTGTATTTTCATGCAATATATGTATTTTACTACTTACCTGGATACCGTTATGATAATTATGTATCTGTTTTTAATCAATAAATTTCCTCATATTCACCTTATTATCCTTTTTGCAGTCATGTGCTTCATATAAAGTCCCACAATTCCCCTTCTTAGCCCCCTCTTTTTATAGAAACAGGATGTTGTCCGCAGACACCGCAGAGGTTGCAGGTTCAGATCCAGACACTGTCAATAAATGCTAACATTGACACTCATTAACCTATAGCCATGATATATTTTAGCTTTCATTTTTTAAACAGTTTTGGTATATTTCACCCCTCACGGAGGAGGTACAGTTTCAGTAGTGTGGATTGCTATTTACCGTGAACACATCATAGAGAGCTAGTCCTACTGCCTCTTGATCGTTAGTAGGAGACCAGGAGCTGTTGGTGACAGCTCGGTCTCCATACTAGGAGTGCGGAATTGTGTGTACCAACACAGCTACACATATTCAGTCTCCAGTAAGAAATCATATTTCCTTGATGCTCCATACTGTATAATAGTTATGTGGTCTTAAAGGGAGAAGCAT
This sequence comes from Lithobates sylvaticus, assembly GCA_028564925.1. Lineage (NCBI taxonomy): Eukaryota > Metazoa > Chordata > Amphibia > Anura > Ranidae > Lithobates > Lithobates sylvaticus. The sequence goes on from CM053031.1 coordinate 81,092,229, forward strand.
GCCAGCCCAAGGGGCAAGGAACTAACTAGTTAGAAATACCGTATTTTTAAAATCAATAAGCCCAAAACTATTATTTAGATTAATATGATGTTAAACATTACTGATAGTGTAACAAGTTAGGACACTGCCTAGTAGCTGACACTTATGATTACACCAGGGCATCCTCGATATCACTGCATTAATAGGGTGAACACCCCCCCCCCCCAGACACAAACTACCCCATCAGTCAGATTGCAGCAAGATTTGCTTAAAGTCTAAATTATTCTTGCACCTTGGTGAGCTGTATAGCCATCTGCTGCTTTCTTCACCTTCTTATCTGTTCTTCAACCTTCCAAGTACTTTGAAAAAAGATACCCTTCCCTTCTACTTGTCTTCTGATTCTGGCCTGTGTGTGGGCAATGTTAAAGGGGCATCTGTTGTGATGATGCATGAGTTAGTGAAGGGATATGAACTGCTGTTTTTCGTATTCATAAAATACACCACTTTCCAGGCTCTCTCTGCACCATATAAACACAGACTGCTGTGTTGAGGCAAGATTCGTGTAGCTCTGAATGTCTGCTTTTGATCACCAGCAAGGAACATGAGATCTATAAGTTATATTGCATGACAGATGTAGCCAGCCTTAGGTGATGCGAACAGGCACCCCTTCAGCACTAGGGACCTTAGAAATGTGCCTACGACAGCCAATCCAGCCGTGTTTGCTACCACCATTTATTTATTTAAAAAACAGTGCCAATTTAAAACAAGTATGATGGTTCTACTTTTTCTTACACTGTGTAATGTTGCAGTGCCTATGTGTTGGTAGAGTATGCCCTAAATAGTTATAATGCACTTTATGTAAAGCTGAATTATTTTGATGTTTGGATGGCTCACCAACAGCTAATCTAAATAATGCCAAAAAATATTCCACAAAAACACAGATGTGGAGGTATTTTATTTCATTATATGTTTTTCAGACGTACATGACAGGTACACGCTAACGATATATGTTGTATTGAAAGTACTGCTTGACCAATTTGAAGCTGGAAAGTGACATATCCGTGTGAAGATTTACACTACAGGGATTTAATTTGTGTCCTGATGTTATTTGTCACCTTACTGTACTGGAGGACAAATCCAGGATACATTTTTGAAGTTGGTTGCTACAGTATATTTGATACTGCACTTTTTCGTTTGCCTTAAAAAACTGCTTCAGTTTTATTGTACGGCGTCCATTGAGAGATGCGACATAACCTCAGCAGTGTCCTTTTTGGTATTCATAACGTTGAAAATACCTTGTGGAACAGATTGTTAAGAAGTTTAATTTACAATGAGTCAGTTATGCTTATAATTTCCAGTCTTATTCTGTTCTGGTGAGTTCAAAATGTTTAATAGGTAATTTTTTAAAAGTCAATTTTGTAAATTAAATTGAGAGTACAAATTATATGCAATATATTAACTATAATATTAACATTAATATAATCTTTTGCTTGTGCAATATTTATTTTATAAAAATATGTTTTTAATATTCTCTAAATACTGCTCAATGCTCCTTTATTTTTATTTTTTTTCCTCCTACCTTTCGTTCTCTGCCGGTGTTTGCGTTCCTCCATAATGCAACTATGGGCGGGGTTTCTGCGTGATTTCGACAACGTGACTAAGACGCCACATTTAGGATTACAACGATCATAGCTGTAGCCACAGAGCATGCGCGGGAACCAGCAAGGAATGCTGGTTCCTCCGAATGAGGGAAGGAGGAAGTAATTGCTTGTGGGCTTCAAATGCCCACAAGCAAGATAAGATCGGTCTAATTTGTTTTTATAAATAATCGATTATGAAGAAAAAAGAACATGGATAACGGGCGAAGAAACACCAAGTAAGTATTTAATTAACATAACATAGTTTTTAAAGATTTAGAAAAATAAATAAAATTATTTTGTCAGTGCAGAACAGCTTTAAGCCTTTACAACCACTTTAAGATTTGCCCAGTGCTCACCAGGACAGATACCCCCAACAGACATGATAACATTAGTTACATAGTTGGTAAAGGCTGAATAAAGCCACCAGTCTATCCAGTTCAACCTATGTGGATGTATGTATTATGTCTCTACCACTTCCCATATCCCTGTATACTGTGTTCAATAAGATGCCCAGCTAATACATTTTTTAAATTAGCAACATTACCCACTGCAAACATTGATTGTGGAAGGGAGTTACACATCCTTACCACTCTAATGCCCCGTACACTCGATCGGAAATTCGGCCAGCAAAAGACAGATGAGAGCTTTTGGTCGGAAAATGCGATCGTGTGTATGCTCCATCGGACTTTTGCTGGCCGAATTCCCGCCAGCAAAAGATTGAGAGCAGGTTCTCAATTTTTCGGTCGAAAAAGTTTTGATTGGAAATTCCAATCGTCTGTAGCAATTCCGACACGCAAAATTCCTACACATGCTCGGAAACAATTCGACGCTAGCTCAGAGGCATTGAACTTAATTTTCTCGGCTCGTCGTAGTGTTGTACGTCACTGCATTCTTGATGGTCAAAAGTTCAGCAAACTTTTGTGTGACCGTGTGTATGCAAGCCAAGCTTGAGCGGAATTCCGTCGGAAAAACCATCCAAAGCAAAACAGTAAAAAAACAAAAAACAAACATTATGCAGTTTTTAGGTTGAACCACTTTTCATCCAACTTCATTGAGTGGCCTTGTGTTTTCGTGAGTGACCTGAGACTGAATAGTTTCCTCCCAATGCTGGAATCACCTTTAAAATATTTGTATATCACTATCATATCCCCTCTTAAGCATCTCTTGTCCAGGGAGAATAAGCTTAAAGCGTTTGTTAACCCCCCAAAAAAAGTAGATTCTGGTCCCTTAAAGCAGATTTTGTGCAAAGTGCTTGTGCTATGTAATCTTCCCCCCTCTAAACTGTAAAAAAAAAACAACTAAACCTACCACTTCCTGTATGCCCTCTCTAAACAGACCATGACAACCAGAGCAACTCCGCCCTGATCACTGTGGTCAAAGTACCTCCCTCTGTGATAGGCTGCCTGCTCTCTGCTCTCCTCTCTCCCCCCTTACCCCCTCCTTCCTCCCTGTCAGTGCCCTCTCTGTCTGTCTCCGGCCCAGCCCCGCCCCCCCCACCGCTATTAATTTAATATTAAAATATAAAATTTGGCACTGCCAGCCTCTCTATTAGAGGCTGGCATACCACACTGTGTATGTTTTATTTGAAAACAAGCGCTGTAAATACTGAATATCAGCTGTCTTCAGGCCAGTCACGTGACTCGCGGCCGCTTTCCAGTTCCGATGGTTGTCTTCTGCGGAGGAGACGGGGGCCACGTGAGCTCCCTCTGACGCCAGAGGGAGATCATGGCCCCTCCCACAGAAGACATCTATCACAGCTGGAAAGCGCTCATTTTTAAATACAACATACACAGTGTGCTATGCCAGCCTCTAATAGAGGGGCTGGCATAGACTTCGATATATGCCTTAACAAACACTTTAACCACTTTCCGACCACGCTATAGCTGGATGATGGCTACAGCGCAGCCATGCAGTTCTGGGAGGGCATCATACGACGTCCTCCACCTACTTGGTAAATAGATTCCACCTGTGTGTAATTTAATCTCAGTATAAATACAGCTGTTCTGTGAAGACCTCAGAGGTTTGTTAGAGAACCTTCACAAACAGCATCATGAAGGCCGAGAAGCACTTTAAATGATGGCAGGTGTGTACTGAGTCCTATTTAACATGAGTTTGAATGTGATTGATTAATTCTGAACACATCTACATCCCCATTTATAAGAGGGTGTGCACACTTATGTAACCACATTATTTTAGCTTTTCAATTGAGTTGTACAGTTTATAGGTCACACTAAAGGTGAAATAAGTTCTGAAATTATTTATCTTTGTCTCATTTTTTTTTTACATCACATAAACCTGACATTTTAAAAGGGGAGTGTAGACTTTTTAAATCCACTGAATACTGTTTATCAACTCTTTAAAAAAGCCCTACATGGCAATTGGCAAATATTTTGCAAGTACAAATTATTTTGCTGAACAACTGCCTTGCTGCTGCTAAACAGTGATCACTGATACGTATTATGTAGTACTTCTTGGCTAAGAGGTCTTCCTGCATCCACAAACACCAGCAGCTCAGGTTATCTAATACATATTTAATGCAGCAATTAATACCTTCATTATAGGAGATGATGTCAGCTTCAGCTTGTACACAAGGAAAATCACAGCTCAGCTATGAATTTGTGACATATTTGCTAACTACTCTTGCAAACTTAAATTTCAGTGGGACAACAAACTACTCTTCAACCAAAAAAGGAAAACGACAAAACATCTGCAGGAGATTTAGCTGACGTTCCAAGCAAGCAGCAGGGAGTGCAATAACTATTATGGGTGAAAATGTGTATGATTCAGCAAGCCTGCATTATGTATGCCATTTTACATTTTATTGATAGCTATTAGTTTGACGTATACTAAGTTGCTGTATCTTTTCTTAGAGTGTTCTCTTCTTCCATCTGTCCCATTTCCGCTGTAAGCAGATTATGAGCACAGATCAATTATGAAAGCACATCTTAGGCATGCATTATTTAAAATGAATGCTGTAATATAGAATTGTAGAATATGACCATTCATAAAGATGCAGTGTAAACATATTTTACATTGATATAATGTAAAGCCTAAAGGTTAGAGGTCACTGGTCCCATGTGGTTTTAGATATACAAAGATAGAGAGGGAATGAGTTATGTGCTCGGGGGGGGGGGTCGATGGTAATGGATGCTGTACTGTGAAGGCTTGTTCACAACACCTTGTTTGGACTGCATTGCTCCATGCAAGCTCATTACAAGGGCAAGTCAAAAAGCCTTGTTTTCAGTAGTTGCAGAATGAATATATACTGCTGATCTGCCACATCAATAATTGTTGTATAAGCATGTAAAAAAAGAAGAGCCCTTTCACACTGAGGAGTTTTTTCAATCGCTTTTGCGTTAAAAAAGCACCTGAAAAGCTCAAGAAAAATGATTCCCATTAAAATCAATGAATAGTTGCACACTGGGGCAGTACGCAGGCAGTGTGGCGAACAAAATCCTGCATGCAGCATCTTTGAAGCATGTTTCTAGAGCTAAAAAAAAGCGACTCAAAAACATGAAATTAATAGAAAGCACGTGAAAAGTGCTTAAAAAACGCCTCAAAAGTGCCTTAAAAACGTCTTTGGTGCAGTTTTTGAGTCCCATGTCCTTTAAAAACCACACCACAAATGTCTTAAAAGCGCTCAGTGTTCTACTGGCAGTTTTGAAGCAAACCCGTGTGAAAGGGGCCTTCATGGCATTGAAGGGGATCACATTGATATTTATTTAAAATATATACAAAAGATTAAAATACACAAGCTTAAAGCCCTTAAAAACTAAATACAGCACATCATATACTAACAAGTCCAACTGCTAGTTCAATGGCCACTAACAATTATTGAAAAGTAATATATTAGTTATGTATATCTTGTACCTTTATAAAATGTGGCCATGTATACTCATGAGTCAATGGGGGTTATTTACTAAAACTGAAGAGTGCAACATCTGGTGCAGCTCTGCATAGTAACCAATCAACTTCCAAATTTTAGTATCAAAGCTCAGTTGAACAACCTGAAGTTAGAAGCTGATTGGCTACCATGCACCGCTGCACCAGATTTTGAGTGCTCCAGGACGCATGAGAATTCAGCAATGGTGGCTGGACATAAAAAGGGTAAAAAAGCCCCACTGACCCTATGGGAAGCTCATAAATCTGTTCTCCGTGGGGTTTGTATACGCCAAGCCTCATTTCTTAAAAGAGAAAAACGACAACCAAAACAAAAATTAGAAGCAGAATTTAATACATGCCACACAATCTTTCAATCCAATCCTACCGCAGTGACTAAATTACAGCTTGATAAAGCACGTTTAAACTTTGACCTTTTTTTTTATCAGAATCTGTAGATAACATGTTATGCAAGTCTAAACATGGCCCGAGCACTTAAAAAAATAAATCGCCCCTTTAAACCGATTTGAAATTATCTCATGATACAGTTACTAGTAATCCAGTAAGGATCCTCCACACCTTTCAAAAACATCTTACCTCCTTATATAAAAAGGAAGGATCTTTTGATCAAACTTTAGCAGAATAATTTTTTTCATACTTTCACTTCCTACTATTCCTTTAGCCCAATGCAATTGTCTTGAAAGCCCCATTACAGCTATCAAAATTAAATTAGCAATTAACTCTCCTAAACCAAATAAACGTCCAGGCCCAGATGGCTTCTCTGCCCTATACTATAAGAAATTCTTTCATATCCTTGCTCCAATTTTAACAGACGCATTTAATTCTCTCCTTAGCGATCAATCCTTTCACCCCAAAACATTAACGGCTATAATTTCAATGATCCCCAAACCTCAGTCAGACAATACATCTTGTTCTAACTATAGACCCATATCATTACTCAACCTTGACATTAAGTTACTAGCGAAAGTCTTAGCGACCCGCTTAAATAATGTCATAGGTTCTTTAATAAATAAAGACCAGGTCGGCTTTATCCCACAGTTCCAAGAGGCAGATAATGTAATCACGACAAATACCCATCTGTCTCCTATCTTTAGATCTCAAAAAAGCATTTGATACAGTTTTGTGGCATTACCTACATTTTGTCCTTCAGCGTTGGGGATTTGATCCTCATTTTCTTAGCTGGGTCTCCTCATTATACAAAAATCCCAAAGCTTATGTTAAATATGCTGGATATAAATCAAACCTATTTGACAACTTTAGGGGTACACGTCAGGGATGTCCACTTTCCCCACTCTTATTTGCCCTACTTATTGAACCCCTTGCTCAATCCGTACTGACCCCTCTATTAAAGGTCTAGATTTAGCTGGTCACCAACCTAAACTTTGCCTATTTGCTGATGATCTCTTAATCTTTATGTCATCCTCTCATATTTCTGCTCCTAATCTTATAAGGAAACTTGATCACTTTGCCCACGTATCTGGTCTAATTATTGACTCTCAAAAATCTATAGCCTTAAATATATCTTATATATTTTATGTACAAGGAAGAATTAATTTAGATAAATTAACGTGCTTTGAAAATATATGTAAACCTGACCCACACACTAAGGGACTTATTTCAACTCCTTCCTTTGACGGTCATGGGGCACTGTACTCTGCAGTCAGGGGGAGTGGTTACAGATGGAGATGATGCATTAGCTTCTGTATTTTGATAAAAAGTCAATGTGCCTACCCAGAGCATTATTTTTCGATAAAAAGAAATATGTAGCATAAAATATTTTTATATTACGTACGAGGTGGTATTAAAACTAGTTTTGTAACACACCAAAAGATGGGAGCACAAGGCTGCATGCACAGTCACAGGGGGCACCAACCTTCATAAGGCAGTGTGCCAAAAGACATTGTCCTGTGTACATCTGGGGCTGTGCAACTGGTGCTATTGTGACCACGTGCATTACCACTTCTGCTATTTCATCATGGACAGCAAATTAGAACAAAGACGTGAAATTCTGCATAAAACTGGGCAAATCTGCCAAAGATGCTTCAGCTAGTTTATGCTGCAAGGAGTTGAAGATCCAGATCAAAGGTTGCTGTTTTTACACCATTGCAGAGATCCAGCAAGAATAGCAGAAGGCGCTTGGCACGCTTCGAAAAGAAAGCTTCCAGGACACATTCCAGAAGTGTCAGGAACGCTGGGAACGCTCAATTGTTGTGCAAGGGGACTATTTTGAAGGTAATAGTGTGTAAACTTAGATAAATAAAGTACTTTCTTGTAAACAGAGCTAGTCTCTGAACTTTTTGATACCACCTCGTACGTTCTCTTCTAACGGTATTGATTCCTATTAATATTTACTCTTTATGTTTAAAGTGTAATATTTATATCACATTCAGGGAAGTGGGCATAATTTTTGCTTATTATAACATTGTTTTAAAATACATTTTTAAGTCAACTTAGAGTGCATATTGGAAGAAAAGTAAATAGAGCACTTCAAACAGCTGATGGGGTGGATTAAGATGGTACCCTTACATTTACATGCTTGGTTTACATTTAAAAACTCCAGCCAGAAATGAAAAATGTATTTTAAGATGCATACAGCAGCACAGCTCATTTTTTGTTATTTAAATCCTTTACTGTTCTGTTTAGCAAGATATTGGGCATGTGTGGAGAAGCTTCTGTTTTCTTCTGTTAAGCTGTCTTCTTGGCTTGATGCTGTTTTTGTGACACAAGGGACCACTGTGATGCCCAGATTGTTGCTTTTCAGGTACTAATTAACAGAGCGTATTGTCTCCTTGCATAACTGGTCAGTGTTTGTTCAGAATCTCATTAAGCTACTTTTAATTGGTATTGTATTAAGTACAGCAAACCAAATGAGATTCTGATTATTAGACAATGATGTATCCTAAGTATCTTTCCAATAATTGATTATTATTTCAGGATAAAGCTTTTTTCAGGTTCACAGATGGTTTGCTTTGTTTTAGTTATTTGATAATTACATTTTGCCCATACAAGCTATATACTCTATATTATTAAACAATATGACTTACATCTGAACTCTTGGCATATATTAAAGGAGTTGTAAAGGCAGAAGGTCTTTTTATCTTAAACCCCCCGTACAGACAAGTGGAATTTCCGTCTGAAAAATCTTGGATCGTTTTTCTGACGGAATTCCGCTCAAGCTTGGCTTGCATACACACGGTCACACAAAAGTTCTCTGAACTTTCGACCGTCAAGAACTCGGTGACGTACAACACTACGACGAGCTGAGAAAATAAAGTTCAATGCTTCCGAGCATACGTAGGAATTTTGCGTGTCAGGATTGTTATAGACGATCGGAATTTCCGAACGAAACTTTTTCCGACCGAAAAATAGAGAACCTGCTCTCAATCTTTGATTCCCACCAGCAAAAGTCCGATGGAGCATACACACGGTCGGAGTTTCCGACCAAAAGCTCACGTCGGACTTTTGCTGGCGGAATTTCCGATCGTGTGTATGGGGCATAATGCATTCTATGCATTAAGATAAAAAACAACAAGAATGGACAAAAGGGGACTTTTCACACAGCGTCCCATATTGATGAAGAACTGTGCATGGCTGTGCTCTGGGTATACAGTGGTGCTATCATAAACACAAATATAGCGTATAGGTGTATGCATAAGATAGACAATTTCCAATTTTATTGCCTGTACGCTATACTTGTGTTTACAATAGCACCACCATATACCCGTAGTAGAGCCGCATCCAGCCATTCATGTCTTTGAAAGGCAGCCTGCAGAACCTGGGCCCTGAAATGCCAGAATATACGCTGAATGGGGCTGAGGCACCATGTGCAAGAAACCAAATGTCGCGTACACACGATCGGAATTCTCATCGGAAAAAGCTCTGATGGTTTTCTCGACGGAATTTCGCTCAAACTGTCTTGCCTACACACGGTCACACCAAATTCCGACCGTCAAGAACGCGGTGACATACAACACTACAACGAGCCGAGTTTAATGCTTTCGAGTATGCGTCAAATTGTTTCCGAGTATGCGTGGGAATTTTGCGCGTCAGAATTTCCGATAGAAACCTTTTCCGTCTGAAAAATTGAGAACATGGTCTTAATTCTTTGCTGTCAGAAATTTGTCCAGCAAAATTCCGATGGAGCCTACACACGGTCACATTTTCCGATGAAAAGCTCTCATCAGTCTTTTTCTGGCCGGAATTCTGATCGTGTGTACACGGCAAAAGTGTGTTGATGATGTAGGCTATCACACATATAAGGGCAGACAAAAAAAATACTGGGGAACATTTCTGGATTGAAGGTGAATGTTACTGGTTTTATTTTATCTTGTAATGGGCTATTCATTTTTAACTTAATATTCTTGGCTGGAGCTCTGCTTTAACATGGACCTGGTACCCATTGGAGTAGGGTAAGAGAAGTGCTAGCCTAATACTTTAAGTGCTAATGAAAGAGTATCTATAGCCAAAACCTTTTTTTCTAAGTTTTGGATAGAGTGATAAGATTTTAGACCCTCTTTCATTTTTTTATTGTTCCCCAGATAGAAACGTCACTATTGTACTGGTCACTGGACTTAAAAGTGAGGGGGGAAAGTCCAAAAATTGGAATAGAATAGGAATAGAGAGTTTCTGCAGGACAGGAGGTAAAGTTATACCCACTTCCTGGAATTCTAAACCAATGGCAATAGATGGCAAAATATAACAACGGCATGTTTAACCACTTCATTCTGCTATAGGCAGTTATCCTGACTGAGGCGTCATATGACGTCCAGCAGGATAACAGCCACGGCTATTGGTGGCGTGGCATCTCGATAAAGAGCCTCAGAAGGAGGCTCTTTACCACGTGATGAGCCATGTCCAATCACGGCTGATCACGATGTAAACAGGAAGAGCCGTTGATCTGCTTTTCCTCACTCGCGTCTGATAGACGCGAGTAGAGGAGAGCCGATCGACGACTCTCCTGACAGGGGGTGGTCTGCGCTGATTGTTTATCAGTGCAGCCTTCCCGCGTTTGCCCACACTGGACCACCAGGGAAGCCGCCAGGACCACCAGGGAAGGGGGTAACATGTGTATGGCCAGGTATGTACCCCATGACCATCCACATATGAAAAAATATGCACAATAGATGCCAATCAGTGCCCACAAATGGGCACTGACTGGCAACATTGTGGTCCTGATCAAACAAGTGATGCCCAGCAATGCCATCCATCAGTGTCATCAGTGCCATCCATCAGTGCCACCCATCAGTGTCCATCAGTGCCACCTCTCAGTGCCGATCCATGCCCATCGGTGCCCACCTATCAGTGACCATCTGTGACACTTATCAGTGCCACCCATAAGTACCCATCAGTGCCACTCATAAGTACCCATCAGTGCCGAATACCAGTGCCACCTATCAGTGTCCATCAGTGCCGCCTATCAGTGCCCATCAGTGCAGCCATATCAGTGCCTGTCATTGAAGAAGAAAACTTACTTATTTACAAAAAAATTTACAGAAACAAAGAAAAACGTTTTTTTTTTAAATTTTCGGTCTTATTTATTTGTTGCGCAAAAAGTAAAAATCACAGAGGTGATCAAATACCACCAAAATGATGATTTCAATGATACATAGAGCCATCTAGTGGCCACATGCTGTATATTCCATTTTAAATCAATGACAATTTCTCCACCAGCACAGTAAATAACCTAATAAGATTTAGTTTTTTTTTGCTACATTTGCACAGGACAAATGTACATGTACTTTCACAGGGCAAATTCCGATGCAATTTTTAAAATAAATACACCTTGATGTGTAGCCTAGTTTTCATGCTGTTCATTTAATAATTGAACTGGAATAAATATGCAGGTAAGGACTATGGGGGTTATTTACGAAAGGCAAATCCACTTTGCACTGCAAGTGCACTTGGAAGTGCAGTCGCTCTAAATCTAAGGAGTAGATCTGAAATGAGGGGAAGCTCAGTTGATTTTATCATCCAATCATGTGCAAGATAAAATGCTGTTTTTTATTTTCCTTGCAATCCCCCCCCCTCGGATCTACAGCGACTTTACTTCCAAGTGCACTTGCAAGTGCACAGTGGATTTTCCTTTAGTAAACAACCCCCTATAACTTTTCTCTAACTTTCACTGGTCTGCATAAGTGATCCAAGTCCATTGGACTCAGCACAGGGAACTAGTATTTTCAGAAGAAGTAAGTACGTTTGTTATCAGACTAAAGCCCCATACACACGCTCGGATTATCCGAGGACCAGGTCAGTCGGATCATGTCCGTCATACTTTGTCCGATGTTGGTTTTGCGTACACACGGTCGGACAAAGTTGTCAGAAAATCCGATCATTCTGAACGTGGTGACGTTTGTTGCCTACGACGGGACTACCAATAGCTTTGGTCTTGTAATGTGATCTGAGCATGCCTAGCACTTTGTCCGTCGGAATTCGCTACACACGATCGGATTTGGTGTGATCGGACTTTGTTGTCAAAAAATCTATCCAGCAGGAGATAGGACTCTGTCCGTCAGACAATCCGATGGAAACTGTCTGATGGTGCCTACACACGGTCGGAATTTCC
>CM053031.1:81104778-81225050 GCA_028564925.1 Lithobates sylvaticus
AAAAAAAAAAAAAAAAAAAAAAAAACGCAATAAGCGTATATTGATTTGGTTGGTTTGCGCAAAAGTTATAGCGTCTACAAAATAGTGGGTAGATTTATAGCATTTTTATTATTACATTTTTTTACTAGTAATGGTGGCAATCTGCGATTTTTATCATGACTGCGATATTGCGGCAGACATATCGGACACTTTTGACCCATTTTTGGGACCATTCACATTAATACAGCGATCCGTGCTATGAAAAAACATTGATTACTGTGTAAATGTGACTGGCAGGGGAGGTGTTAACACTAGGGGGTGATCGAGGGGTCAATATGTTCCCTATGGGAGTGATTCTAACTGTGGGGGGAGGGTACTGACTGGGGGAGTTGACCGATCGGTGTCCTCTCACCATCGGTCTCCTCTCCTCTGATAGCCTGTGGATCTGTGTGTTTACACACACAAATCCACGGTCCTGCTCAGTTACTGGGCAATCGCGGGTGCCCGGCGGACATCGGGTCCCCAGAATTGCGGGGGGGCGCGTGCTCCCTCTAGTGGCCCGCGAAGGAAATCAAGTCATATGACGGCGGCCCAGAACAAGCGCTTCTTCGTCCTGCCGTCATATGACAGTGGGTGGGCAGGAAGTGGTTAAAGTGATACTAAAGTCTCAATTTTTTTTTACTTAAAAATAACAAACATGTTATACTTACCTGCTCTGTGTAGTGATTTTGCACAGAGCAGCTAAGATCCTCCTTTTGTCAGGTCCCTCGTCGGCTCTCCTGGCCCCTCCCCTCCTGTTGAGTACCCCCACAGCATGCAGTTTGCTATGGGGCACCCGAGCTAAGCTGCAGAAGCCCCCCTCTCTCCTCACTGACTTTGATTGACAATGGCACTTCACTGCTGTCTCAGCCAATGATGAGGGGAGTCTCGGACAGCCAAGTCTCTCTTGCAACATCGCTGGATCGGTATGGGCTCAGGTAAGTATGAGGGGGGCTGCTGCACACAGAAAGCTTTTGATCTTAATGCATAGAATGCATTAAGATTAAAAACGTTCTGCCTTTACAACCACTTTAAATGTGTTTTTAAATGCAACCAGAATCATTACCTGAATTGTTCTTGATTGCAATCTTTCTTGATATCAGCCTTTAGCAAGAGTAAAATGGGCAGGGAGATGTCCTCATTAGTGTGTTGCTGCTCCTTCTCATGTCCAGGTAGCAGGCTGGGGGAGTGCTTTTGGCCATATTGTGCCACTGCTACTCAAGAGGAGTTTGAGGACCTGGCAGTGTTTCATTCCAGGGGTTCAAAAGCTGCTTTCCTGGAGATTAGATTTAAAATCCAGCTCTTGTCCTTTTTGTTTTTAAAAAAAGTTGGGAAAGTTGTTTTTCAAATAGTTTTGTTATTGCTGTCTTTGGGACGGGTTTAGATTGTCCCCCACTTTCTGCCAAAGAAATGTCTTCAGCAAAGACACAATCAGCAATAAAAATATCTTTTTTTCAGTAGCATGGAGAAGGGTTTGAACTTCTGTCAGTCTGTATCCAAATTGTGGAGATTTCTAATAATTTGTTGTCCTGGAAAAAAAAAAAACTGTGTATTAGGACTGGGTGTCAGAAGGACAGGAAGTAGAGGAAAACCTGGGGGCAAAATGTCCCTTTTTCAGTAGCATGGAGAAGGGTTTGGTCTTCTATCAATCAGTCTTTTATTGCTGTATGTAGAGCTGCACGATTCTGGCCACAATTAGAATCACAATTCTTTTGCTTAGAATAAAGATCACGATTCTCCCACGATTCTCGCAGCGTAACATCATCTTTCACATTATACAAAAAAATGATGCTAACTTTACTGTTTCATTTTTTATAAATTCATTAAAGTGTGTTTTTTCAACAAAAAAAATTGCGTTTGAAAGACCGCTGTGCAAATAGTGTGACATAAAATATTGCAACAATCAACATTTTATTCTCTAGGGTCTCTGCTAAGAAATATATATATATATATATATATATATATATATATATATATATATATATATATATAATGTTTGGGGGGGTTCTAAGTAATTTTCCCACAAAAAATACTGATTTTAACTTGTAAGCAACAGATGTCAGAAAAAGGTTTAGTCTTTAAGTGGTTAAACTTCCCTCATTTACAGACCAAACGTCATTCCTTTGATCTAAAAGGACTAATGCCCCGTACACATGGTCGGAAATTCCGACCACAAAATCCGTCGGATTTTTTCCGTCGGATTTTGTCCGATACTGGTGTTGCATACACACGGTCGGACAAAGTTGTTGGAAAATCCGATCATCCTGAACGTGGTGACGTTCGTTGCGTACGACGGGACTACGTAGAGGCTAGTAGCCAATAGCTTTGGTCTTGTAATGTGATCTGAGCATGCGTGGCACTTTGTCCATCGGAATTCGCTACACACGATCGGAAAAAGTCCGATAGGACTTTGTTGTCGGAAATTTGAGAGCAGGAGATAAAACTTTGTCCGTCGGAAAATCCGACGGAAAAAGGCCGATGGAGCCTACATACGGTCGGAATTTCCAACAACATTGTCCGATAGGACATTTTCCGTCAGAAAATCCGACCGTGTGTATGGGGCATTAGTGTTACAATGTTTTTGTTTATCTCCTCTAAGCGATGTTGTCATAAATTTTGCAGGCTGCCTGTTTTTTTTTATTTTATTTATTTTTTAGACAGCTGTCAACTGTGAGCAGAGAACTCTGCATAGAATTGGGGAAATGCTTTGTTAAAGTGGACCTTCAGTAATTTTTTCAACTTTCCATCTACTAAATCTTCTGCCCTTATTGTTTTAACTTTGGATAGTAAAAAAAATAATTCTGACAGTAAATACCTTATACAGCTCACTTTCTGTTTCTTGTCTGGTGAAAATCCTAGGCTTATGACATCAGGCACAGCTCTCTCTCTCACTTTTGTGAGAGTTTGCCAGGAAGGGAGGGGGGGTCCGTCATAAGAAGGCCAATGAGAGCTGCAGGGCTGCAGAGCTGGAGGTGTGCGTCTGTGTGTAAATCCAGGAAGTGAACATGCCACAGCTTCAGCTGCCCACAGTTAAAATGGCTGCAGCCAGATTTAGTGGAGGGAGATTTCTGCAGCATATTTGGCAAGCACGGAACCACAGTATATATAAAATAATATGCAAAGTGGTTGGAGGGAATCTGTTTTTTTTGGAGTGATGAGACCAAAATTTAGCTTTTTGGCCACAACCATAAACAATACATTTGGAGAGGAGTCAACAAGTCCTATGATGAAAGGTACACCATTCCTACTGTGAAACACGGAGGTAGATCGCTGATGTTTTGGGGATGTGTGAGCTACAAAGGCACAGGAAATTTGGTCAAAATTGATTGCAAGATGAATGCAGTATGTTATAAAAAAAAAACTGGAGGAACATTTGCATTCATCAGCCAGGAAGCTGCACATGGGACATACATGGACATTCCAACATGACAATAAACCAAAACACAAGGCCAAGTTGACCTGTCATTGGCTACAGCAGAATAAAGTGAAGGTTCTGGAGTGGCCATCTCAGTCTCCTGACCTCAATATCATTGAGCCACTCTGGGGAGATCTCAAACGTGCAGTTCATGCAAGACAGCCCAAGAATTTACAGAAACTGGATGCTTTTTGCCAAGAAGAATGGGTAGCTTTACCATCTGAGACGATAAAGAGCCTCATCCACAAATACTACAAAATACTTCAAGCTGTCATTGAAGTTCAAGGGGGCAATACACGGTATTAAGAACTGGGGTATGTAAACTTTTGATCAGGGTCATTTGGGTAGCCATTATGATTTAAAATGAGTAAACACAGTTGATTGATAATAAATGACCATGAGTGAAAGAAAAGTTTTTGTGTTTTCATTCATATTCTCCAAAAAATGGCCAAGAAATCATGAATTATGCCAGGGTATGTAAACTTACGAGCACAACTGTTTATATATATATATATATATATATATATATATATATATATATATATATATATATATATATACCGTATATATATCTATATATAGCGCCCTGCTGGCAAGCAAAGTGATATTGTTAATGTACACTTTAGTGATTAGAGTGTGCCCAGGCACATCCGGCACACTCCCTGCATACGCCTATGATCATGAATGGCTGTCAGAAGGACAGTAAAGGAAAATCTGGAGGCAAAATTTTCTGTTTTCAGCAGAGACCTCCTTAAAGTCTGATATTGTGTAAAGTGAAAAAAAAAAAGCCCTGTATCTATTTTGTGACTCTATGTATCAGGCTTTGTGCCAGCTAAGTCAGTGGCTTTGTAAATATATAATGCATGGCTGATGTGCAACTTGGAGGTTTCCACATGCATTGTGAACAAGTCACAAAGGCTCAGCAGACACGGCTAAGAAGCTCAGGGGAAAGAAAACAGAACTAACAATACATTCAATATTTCCCTTCTGAAGCTGAGAGCAAACTTAAAAAACTGGAAAAATGTATGAATGTTCCAAATACGTTATTGCTGAGCAACTTGTATTTTAGATTGAACGCTCCTTCACATTTATTGTAGCGCTCATTTCTTTCAAGCTACATTATTAATGCTTACTTCTAGACGAGAGAATGCACTTCCCTACCTAATGTATTCAGACTTTCTAAATGGTTTTTGCTCCCGCCTTGTTTATAAGAAACATTTGTGATTTACAGGACAAATAAAAGATCAGAACATTGAAATCTGTTATGCTTAACATCCTGAAAGAGTAGTTTTTGGCCATGAGATAACGTCAGACTTCAACCCTTTTATATAATTATCAGCATATTATATAACTAAAAATATTCAGTGCAGATAAAAGAAACAGAAACAGATCAAATTATTGCCAGCTGAACAATACAAGGATAAATTCAAAATGTCAAACGAGACAGTGATCAAGAGTGAATGAAGCCGTCCACTACAGACAATCCTAGCCTCTCACCTCGGGCATTCGACCTGAAACGGGTCACACAGCATGTGTCCCACACCTGGAGGCATCGATATCCAACGAATCAGCAATACTCAATCCAATCATGAGTTGTATATGTGAATAAAGATAAAGAATCTAGTGCTCCTTGTTGCATACGTTTTAATGTAAATAAAATAATAAAATCTCACTTCCAAAGGAAGCACTTTTCAAAACAAAAAGATGGCCGCGGGTGACGTCATATGTGACTGCTCCCCATACACGTTACTTCCTATGGGTGGGACTTCCTCATGGGGGAACAGTTATATATGTCAGTTGAGTCGTAGAGTCGTTCTGGATATATAAGATGAAGGGTATGACCCCTGCTTGCTTGAATGTAGACTTCAACTTAAATTGTTTTATATCTGATAGTCATTTTAAATTCATTATTTTATTTTTTATATGTACAAAGATGGCCGTGGTCTGATGTCATTAGTGTTTACATTTTAAGATTTAGTATATATCAATTCTTATGTTTACCTTGATTAGTAGGGCACTCTTTAATGTGTAGCGATATTATGCATTGATTTTTAAATGTGAACATTTTTGTATGTTTGTCCACTCTACACTCCACATTAAGGTTTTATTCTACGGTAAGAATCGTTTATATTATATTTTTATATGTACATTTTTTTATTTCTGTAACAATTGAGTTGCAGATTATCGGTTCTCCCACTGCTCCCTTAGTAAGGCAGGATTGTATGTGCGGCTGTGCCGCTCTGTCCATGGAGACCGGTCTGATTGGTGTCAGGTTGCTATGGCATTTACTATTTAGCAGAGCGGGCCGTCTACGTCTCTACTAACTCGCTGAGGAAGTGCTGCCTATAGGATGTAACGCGTTACTTGCGGCCATCTTTTTGGTTTGAAACATTTGAATGCTTACATGCTCGCACTTGGCTGAAGTGCTTCCTTTTTAAGTGAGATTTTCTTATTTTATTTACATTAAAACATATGCAACGAAGATCACCAGATTCTTTATCTTTATTCACATATCCAACTCATGATTGGATCGATCTGAGTATTGCTGATTCATTGGATATCGATGCCCGCAGGTGTGGGACACATGTTGTGTGACCGGTTTCATGTTGAATGTCTGATGTGAGAGGCTAGGATTGTCTGTGGTGGATGTGCTTCATTCACTCTTGATCACTGTCTTGTTGGACATCAGGCACGGTGCACACATAGGAGGATCAGCTTGCATGTTGGGACTGCTTATTGATTCATGCTTTATTTATTATTGCACTGCACTGATTGTGCTATATATAAACAAGTATTATGCCACATTTCACGGAGACATTATTCACATTTACTAAAATACACGGTCAGGGCAGGATTCACATCTCAGGAGCCTACAGGCAGAGGATTCTAAAGCTACCCCCCCCCCCCCCCCAAAAAAAATAGACAGTAATATCGACTTTTTTCATGATAAAAATCTTTTCTATAAATCTTTCTATATATGTAAAGGGGAATGCTACAGACTTTGATGGAAAGGGACGAAAACACAGCCCTCACACAGGTGTACACTTAGGTACTTGCCTGTGAACTAGGCCTTAGTGATAGGGTTTATATCTACTTTAAAGAACCCCTTCCTAAACTGATACTAAAATCTATAGCTGGTCATACATTATACAATTGTCTTATTCAATTTCCTTTAGCTTTACCTTCAACTCTGTAGTGCAAGGACCTGTAAATTGTAAATTGTACAAGAGAATTGTATAATGTATGGCCAGCCTATGTTTATCAATATACAATTAATGTCTCCACTTGTTCTCTGTGCAGACCATGGGATAATATATTAATTTGCCAGATCTTTATACTGACCTTGGATATGTCAATAGAGTTGTTTGCAAAAATAAACAGTTTATCAAAGTTTTAACAGTAGGTAGAAATTTCCATTTATTTTATTTACTGTAATTAGTTGCCTGTCTTTGAACCCCTAAAACCATATGCCAATCCTCAATATGGTGACCATTTTCTGGATCAAGTAAGCGATATATGTATTATAAGTATATGATATACGTATCTTTTCTCTTTATTGATATTCTGGATGTGGTACCTCTGGTTTTGTAATGAACCTGTATTATTATTATAAATAGAACCAAAAAGAATAATAATCATAAATCATAATAGATAATAAGAATATGCTTGTGAATACTGTCAACACTCACTCTTGGTATCAGAAGCTGCCATTATAGTTGTTATAATGCTGAATTCATAGTAAATGCACAGCAGTCAGTTCTTTGGCACCACTCCAGTCACTTTGGGCGTACTCACTGAGTCTCCAAAATAATTTGAAGAAGGTTTACTCACTAGTTTTCCAACAGAGTTTGAGGAAGGTTTACTCATTGAATTTCCATCAGAGTTTAAGGTGAGTTTACTCGCTGGTTTTCCAAGAGAGTTTGAGGTAGTGAGCATACTTAGTATGAAAAGTGAACATGTACTTAAGTATGTGAGGTCACAGATGTAAAAAAAGCAGAGTAGGCTGACAACCAGGCTGATAATGTAACACATTGGTTAGAGACAGCTCAAGGCTGCTCCCAATCGTTGCTGACCATACTAACATGGGCAACACTGTTGAGTGAGTAGTCAACGTACCTTCAGGAGTAGTGACTGGTATGGAGCTCTACAGAGACCTCACAAGATTTTATTTGACCCCAATGGACCTTTCATTATTTATAAACCGCTAATTGATCTCCAACACTTTTATCAGTGCCTTGGATAGTCGATTCTTTGGTAAACCCTAGGTTTGTGGAAGGAGCAATGGTGTCCAGTGAGGGACACAGGCATCCAGCACTCCAGGAAGCGTTGAATGCCAAAGAGGCTTTCAGAGGGTTTAGCACTGAAATCCATAGGACATAGGAGAAACACGCTATTGCAGTGGAGTGTAAACACTGTCTTCTGTTGCTGGGGAGTGCCTGCTTTAAATACTTAGAGACCTGCCAGGATCCCTTTTGAGTGAGCAACCTGCAGCACCTCTACTTTGATTTCAAGAGCAATTGTACTTCCATGGCCCCTGCTGCTTGTTCCTGGAAATAATTATTCATAACCATGATGGAATATTATACTGCTACATGTTACACGGCTCTCCCTGGGACTGTGGCAAATGTCTATAATTTTGGTATGAGGTTGATTAATAAATGTGGTCTGCTTTGCTTGCTATAACTGTCATTTCCATATCTTTACAGTTTATGGGAAGATGAGATTGCCATATTGTATATTCCATCTTAACATAATTTTTTAATGCTATTTCAAACCAGTTCTTATAATTAATGTATATCGGCCAAGCACTATAGTGAGTGAGAGAGCATGTATTCTGTGTTAACATCTAATTAATTGATAGAAAATCTCTTAAGGCAACACTGCACAACACAACACAAGTATAATGGATTCATGCCGCTCTGCTTGTAGGAAGTATTGCACATGACATCATTTAGTTTGTAGACTGACCTCTTCTGCTGTTGTGATTGCTTATTATTATTGAGAAGATTGGAATGAAAATTATGTATAAAATCGATTGCTCAAGGGAGTTTCTACATTACTAAAATAAACTGACTTTTTTTTGGAACTCTTGCCTTTTATTTTAAATATCATGGTATAAAATTGTTAAAGATTCACAGCATTGCAGTTGCCTAATGTCTAACCTTCAATCTAATGCTGGCCATATACAGTGGTGTGAAAAAGTGTTTGCCCCCTTCCTCATTTCCTGTTCCTTTGCATGTTTGTCACACTTAAGTGTTTCGGAACATCAAACCAATTTAAACAATAGTCAAGGACAACACAAGTAAACACAAAATGCAATTTGTAAATGAAGATGTTTATTATTAAAGGTGAAAAAAAATCCAAACCATCATGGCCCTGTGTGAAAAAGTGATTGCCCCCCTTGTTAAAACATACTATAACTGTGGTTGTCCACACCTGAGTTCAATTTCTCTAGCCACACCCAGGCCTGATTATTGCCACACCTGTTCACAATCAAGGCATCACTTAAATAGGAGCTGCTTGACACAGTATGGTCCACCAGAAGATCCTTAAAAGCTACACATCATGCCGAGACCCAAAGAAATTCAGGAACAATTGAGAAAGAAAGTAATTGAGATCTATCAGTCTGGAAAGGGTTATAAAGCCATTTCCAAAGCTTTGGGAATCCAGCGAACCACAGTGAGAGCCATTATCCACAAATGGCGAAGACATGGAACAGTGGTGAACCTTCCCAGGAGTGGCCGGCCGCCCAAAATTACCCCAAGAGCGCAGCGACGACTCATCCAAGAGGTCACAAAAGACCCCACAACAACGTCCAAGGAACTGCAGGCCTCACTTGCCTCAGTTAAGGTCAGCGTTCATGCCTCCACCATCAGGAAAAGACTGGGCAAAAATGGCCTGCATGGCAGAGTTCCAAGGAGAAAACCACTGCTGAGCAAAAAGAACATCAAAGCTCGTCTCAATTTCTCCACAACACATCTTGATGATCCCCAAGACTTTTGGGACAACATTCTGTGGACCGATGAGACAAAAGTGGAACTCTTTGGAAGGTGTGTGTCCAAGTATATCTGGCGTAGAAGGAACACTGCATTTCAGAAAAAGAACATTATACCAACAGTAAAATATGGTGGTGGTAGTGTGATGGTCTGGGGCTGTTTTGCTGCTTCAGGACCTGGAAGACTTGCCGTGATAAAAGGAACTATGAATTCTGCTGTCTACCAAGAGATCCTGAAGGAGAATGTCCGACCATCTGTTCATGTACTCAAGCTGAAACGAACTTGGGTTCTGCAGCAGGACAATGATCCTAAACACACCAGCAAGCCCACCACCGAATGGCTGAAGAAAAACAAAATGAAGACTTTGGAGTGGCCTAGCCAAAGTCCTGACCTGAATCCTATTGAGATGTTGTGGTATGACCTTAAAAAGGCCGTTCATGCTCGAAAACCCTCTAATGTAACTGAATTAGGACAATTCTGCAAAGATGAGTGGGCCAAAATTCCTCCAGGACGCTGTAAAAGCCTCATTGCACGTTATCGCAAACGCTTGGTTGCAGTTGTTGCTGCTAAGGGTGGCCCAACCAGTTATTAGGTTTAGGGGGCAATCACTTTTTCACACAGGGCCATGATGGTTTGGATTTTTTTTCACCTTTAATAATAAACACCTTCATTTACAAATTGCATTTTGTGTTTACTTGTGTTGTCCTTGACTATTGTTTAAATTGGTTTGATGTTCCGAAACACTTAAGTGTGACAAACATGCAAAGGAACAGGAAATGAGGAAGGGGGCAAACACTTTTTCACACCACTGTATTATACAATGTTCTTCAATTTCCTTTAGTTTTTCCGTCAACTATGTAGTGCAAGGGCCTGCCTGATTACATACAAATTGAAAGTGTTTAGGAGTTTGACTGTATATTATATGGTTTTAGTAAATCTAAAGCAAGGTTTACAAGAAAGTTGTATAATGTATGGGCAGCCTTAAGCAGAAGTTCACATCTGTGTATAGGTCTCCTTGACAGTAATGGAAAAAGCATCCCAACTTTGATTTTAAAGGAAATTGTACTTCCACAGCCTCCTCGGAAAGTTTTCTATCATGGTTTTTTTTAATGTTTTTTTTTATGTTTTTTATGTCATTTCAATCTGTCTATAGGGTGCCATTAAACTTCAGTAGATATACCGTTGTTGGGTAATAAAGTTTGTCATCTAGGTTTGACATTTTTGTCCAATGGCCCATTGACCCAAGATGTTCTGCCATTGGGTCCTTTATATCTTGGGAGTCAAGTAGTGTGAAAAAGCCAATACCTTTAAGCCCGCTACACCATAAGCCACATCCCTACTATGCTATTAAAAAAATCAAGACAAAATTGATTCAGCGTTACCCTTGTTAATCCCATAATGATGAAGCCTAAACAAATCGTAACACCCAAAGCCAGTTTTTCAAGTGTTAGTAAAACTGTACATACCTTTGCAACTACTCCTATCCACATAAATTATACCTTGTTTATTTGGGGATAAATCGGGCCTTCGGTCGGTTGTTAATGAACATCTCCTGATTTTGTTGTACTATCAAAGGAAAATTGTCTTTAAATAGTAAAATGCAATAATGTTTGAATATTTAGATGTCTTTTTTTATGACATTACCATGATCTATTACGAGAAAAAAAAATCTAAAACCCTAAAAAATGATCTAATAACTAAAACACGGGGACTCTCACTAACACTAACACTGTGTCTCAGTCAAGGGTCAGGCTTGGAGACCAGTAGCTGTAGCAGTAGAGGGGCTCCCACCAACCAGAAGTACACAAGCAGGTCACCCTGGCAAATGACGCAGGCTTACCTGAGTTGCGAGGTCTAAGCACTAATTGGTCTTCACCAGCGCTCCAGTTGGTGGAGATGGGGTTTTCTGATAATCACCCCACCAGGAGATGAGCAAGCCGGGGTCCAGTAGCAGATCTAGCGGGTCGGGATCAAGCAGAAGTTTAGCTGAGGAACAAGCCAAAGGTCGATAACAAATGGTTGAAGGTTGGGATTGAGTGAAAGCATAGTCAAGGAACAAGCCAAAGATCTGTAACGAGTGGTAGTGAAGATATGGACGGCAGCAGGGGGAAAGTTGCAAGATATTGGCCGGAGAAGAGCACAATAATCTGGCAAACAGGAAGTGCAGAGGTATAGCTTAGATCAGGAAATTAATAGGAGGAGCAAAGGGTTCAAGGTTCATCAGAAACAGGAAGTTGTCCGCAGACACCGCAGAGGTTGCAGGTTCAGATCCAGACACTGGCACTGAACCTCATGCTAACATTGACACTCATTAACCTATAGCCATGATATATTTTAGCTTTAATTTTTTTAGACAGTTTTGGTATATTTCACCCCTCATGGAGGAGAAACAGTTTCAGTAGTGTCAGTTTCAGTAGTGTGGATTGCTATTTACAGTGAACACATGATAGAGAGCTAGTTCTACTGCCTCTTGATCGTTAGTAGGAGACCAGGAGCTGTTGGTGACAGCTCGGTCTCCATACTAGGAGTGTGGGATTGTGTGTACTGCCAGCACCAACACAGCTACACATATTTAGTCTCCGGTAAGAAATCATATTTCCTTGATGCTCCATACGGTATAATAGTTATGAGGTCTTAAAAGGGGTAAGCATGCCAGCTCAAGGGGCAAGGAACTAACTAGTTAGAAATACTGTATATGTAAAATCAATAAGCCCAAATCCTATTATTTATATTAATATAATGTTAAACATTACTGATAGTGTAACAAGTTAGGACACTGCCTAGTAGCTGACACTCACGATTACACCAGGGCCTCCTCAATATCACTGCATTAACAGGGTGAAGACACAAACTACCCCATTGCAGCAAGATTTGCTTAAAGTCTAAATTATTCTTTCAACTTCGTGAGCTGTATAGCCATCTGCTGCTTTCTTCACCTTCTCTTATCTGTTCTTAAACCCTCCAAGTACTTTGAAAAAAGATACCCTTCCCTTCTACTTGTCTTCTGATTCTGGGCTGTGTGTGGGCAATGTTAAAGGGGCATCTGTTGTGATGATGCATGAGTTAGTGAAGGGATATGAACTGCTGTTTTTCGTATTCATAAAATGCACCACTTTCCAGGCTCTCTCTGCACCATATAAACACAGGCTGCTGTGTTGAGGCAAGATTCGTGTAGCTCTGAATGTCTGCTTTTGATCACCAGCAAGGAACATGAGATCTATAAGTTATATTGCATGACAGATGTAGCCAGCCTTAGGTGATGCGAACAGGCACCCCTTCAGCACTAGGGACCTTAGAAATGTGCCTACGACAGCCAATCCAGCCGTGTTTGCTACCACTATTTATTTATTTAAAAAACAGTGCCGATTTAAAACAAGTATGATGGTTCTACTTTTTCTTACACTGTGTAATGTTGCGGTGCCTATGTGGTGGTAGAGTATGCCCTAAATAGTTATAATGCACTTTATGTAAAGCTGAATTATTTTGACGTTTGGATGGCTCACCAAGAGCTAATCTAAATAATGCCAAAAAATATTCCACAAAAACACAGATGTGGAGGTATTTTATTTCATTATATGTTTGTTTCAGATTGGTTGATTTGGCGTTCAGAGCTCTGCTCACGCTACGTCATTGATGTTACATTTTTCAGACGTACATGACAGGTACACGCTAACGATATATGTTGTATTGAAAGTACTGCTTGACCAATTTAAAGCCTGAAAGTGACATATCCGTGTGAAGATTTACACTACAGGGATTTAATTTGTGTCCTGATGTTATTTGTCACCTTACCGTACTGGAGGACAAATCCAGGATACATTTTTGAAGTTGGTTGCTACAGTATATTTGATACTGCACTTTTTCGTTTGCCTTAAAAAACTGCTTCAGTTTTATTGTACGGCGTCCATTGAGAGATGCGACATAACCTCAGCAGTGTCCTTTTTGGTATTCATAACGTTGAATATACCTTGTAGAACAGATTGTTAGGAAGTTTAATTCACAACGAGTCAGTTATGCTTATAATTTCCAGTCTTATTCTGTTCTGGTGAGTTCAAAATGTTTACTAGGATGGTGCACACCAGGTCTTCTAAATAAATGCAGACATAGTGTATCTTTAAGACTGATGAACCAAACTGTGAACAAACCACTGGGCTGTCCACACCACCTGCAAGTGCCTGGTGAACTTAGCCCTAAAAGTGATTTACTAGTAAAAATAAACTGGTGTGGGCTGACAATCTCTGAAAACGTGTCTCAAAAACAATGATGTTTGAGTCTAATGTATATCAAAAAACATTAAACAATAAATCAAAATAAACATAAAAGAAAATGTTATTCTGTCATAAATGCTGTGAGCAAAAATGAATCTAAATACTCTGAAGGGAAGGGACTAGAGTATGAAAGATATGTTAGGATAATTCACATAACATCTGAGTTATATCAAGGCTGACATTTATCTAATAAACAGATGAAGCAGTAGATGGTAAATCAACACCACAATGCACTCATAAAATAGGCAAACTGAGCCCCTCTAGACTCACTTATTAGGTACAATATAATAAAAAAACAGTCCTGATATTGTTGGTTCATGAGCACACAGATGCATTGAACTATATTTCAAGTATAATGAACCGTATCATAAAGTCCCAATAATGTGAAACAGAGTGATGGTGGTAATATGGCTCAGAAGTTGGATCCTCTCATCAAAGGGCAACAATGAAACCAGAAGGGGAGAAATCGTAAGCGCTTACCATATATGGTGGACCAACACACCAGAAGTGGAAGGTCGGAAACGGCTTATATGACTACCTCCAGGTGTCAAAGTTGTGGCATATGTTGTAGAGAGATGGAATGTAGGCTGAAACGTCTCGAGGTCCTTGATGGATACTCACCGACTGGAAAAAATGGCGGCTGGATCGATGTGGTTGAGTCAATACTTATCGGCCAGGCTCACCATGGATAAAGAGAAGAAACAGAAGAGGGACTCCTCATCGTGTAAAAACCCGATTGCAAGGGTTCGCTTTTATTATAAAAGAACAAGCGTCCAGCCAAACAATACAATGAAATGGAGCCGTTCAGATAAAATCAAGTAAAAAACGCAGTAGGCGGTAAAGCTGAGAGACCCGACGCGTTTCGTCTAAAAAGACTTCTGCTGGGGTATACTACAGCCTACTCCTGCTGCGCTATATATATTGTGTAAAATAATTAAACCACATGGAGCACCTGGGTGCTTCCAATCAGCCACACTTCCTGTTTCCTGTTTGGTGTTGTCCACTATTGTAAGACCTAAGCCAATCAAAAACCAAACGATTTTATTTGGACCAATAGAGGCATGGTGGAAAAAAACAACACACTTTACCATTGGAATCTCAAAGGCAGGAATGTTTGTTACCAGGGGAACGTCACTACTGTGTGGGCGGAGTAATAAGATATATAAGTGGCCTATGTCAAAGCCATAAAGTACTAACCTTGCTTTCAATAGGTGGACAAAGATAGAAATAGGTCCGCCGTAGAGAGCAGCACCAATCAATCAGTGCGGTGTTGTGCCAACAAACAAACAAACACACCGACCGCGTGGAGCGCCGCGGCGGAAGTGCTATACCGGAAGTGACATCCGGAGCGGAAATGACGCGCCGGAAATGACGCGCCGGAAAGGCGCCAGCGGACATGACGTCCACACCAACAAAAATGTAAACAAAGCAGGGTGGAATCAGAAAGATGTCCACAAGATGGCAGTCAAACGGATGCAACTGGAGTCTGGCTGATTGAAAGTGATAAATACAAGGAATCATTGCAAATCCCGCATTGTAATTAACATTGCTATATAGAAATAAAAGTGCAGGCAATAACACTCATGAATAGTATTATCTTTAAAATACCTTATATTGTTATCATCTATATGGGGTCTAGTATGGTAAAGAACACTACCAAGTCAGAGTATTGGAGATAGTAAGCGACATATCTGATTCCATCGCCAATACAATACTCAGTGGATAATGGGAATTGGCAGTATTAAACCGTTCCCTAAGAATCTTAAATATGTCTAAGGCATTGGGTACATCTATAAATACTTATAGAACATCATCTCATACTTTAGATGGAGTAGAAAAGGAAGAGGAGGATGGGAAAAAGCTACTTTATGGTAGATGTAAAATGGGCTCAGGTGTGATAGATGGATATAAGTAGTGGGTGGGATCATGCGCGATTGATAAAAGCGTTAATGTCCCACTCAACATTTAAGCCATGAGGGGTGTAGCACTTGATCTGGTGTATCCAGTATGTTTCGAGTTGGGAAACACCCCTTATGTTGGACTCGCCCCTCCAATGGGGGACAAATTTGTCTATGATCTGGAAACACGACCCTGCTGGATTGCGGTTGTGATGAAGGAGAAAGTGTTTGGAAACACTGTGGTTGGTGTGTCCAGCTCTAATGGCGGCCAAATGCTCGTTCACTCTAATAGCGAACGTGCGTTTGGTCCTACCTATGTATTGTTTACCACATGGACATGTGATTAGATAGACTATAAATTTAGTATGGCAGGTCACAAAACAGTCCATTTTGTATTCTCTATTGGTAATATTGGATTTGAAGGTGTCACACTTTCTCCTACAAGTGTTGTTAACGCATACGTTACACTTTCGACATGGATAGAAACCCTTCATGTCATGA
Organism: Lithobates sylvaticus; assembly: GCA_028564925.1. Lineage (NCBI taxonomy): Eukaryota > Metazoa > Chordata > Amphibia > Anura > Ranidae > Lithobates > Lithobates sylvaticus. Next base: position 81,120,875 of record CM053031.1, read on the forward strand.
AAAAATGTAGGGGGATTGGGTGGATCTATGATATTTGGTGCAACCTTACCTCTTAGGGAGGAGGCTCCCCTGTAAATAACTCCTGCATGTGCAGGTAGAATGGGCCCCAGAACTTGATCGTTTTTCAGAACATCCCAATGCTTCTGGAATATGTTTTTAATTTGCTTATATTGGACCGAAAACTTGGTAAAAAAGGACCACCGGAATTTATCATCCTTATTTTTGGGGGGCTTCTCTATTAGCAGGGACATCCGGTCAATGGATGCAATTTTTTGAATTTCCTCATCTATTAGAGATGCCTCATAGCCCCGGTCAGTGAATCTATTTTTGAGTATGAGGGCTTGTTCATAGTAGTCAGGAAGAAGAGAGCAGTTTCTACGAATGCGCATAAGCTGGCTTCGTGGGACAGAGCTAAGCCATGATGGATGATGGCAGCTATCGACCGGAATGTAACCATTCCGGTCAGTGGTTTTAAAAAACGTCTTTGTGGTAATTTGGCCGTCAATAATCGTAATTTCTAAATCAAGAAAATGGATAGACGAGGGACTAGCCTCGTAGGTGAGTTCTATCCCAATGTCATTGGAATTGAGTAAAGTCATAAATACATACATAGATTTCTTTCTTCAACCTATAGTTAAAACAATACCTTCATACCTAAAAGATACTAGGGATACAATTTCTAAACTACAACAGGTTAATTACTCGAATGACCTTATTCTGGTGACTGCGGACGTTACTTCTCTATATACATGTATCCCTCACCACTTAGGGCTCGAGTCTGTGGAAATATTCTTAGGCAGAATTAGATCTATCCCTAACACCCAAAAGAGGTTCATAATGGACCTTTTACGTTATGCTACTAAACATAACTACTTTTGGTACGATGGTAAATTTTATTTGCAAGAGAAGGGGGTGGCTATGGGCGCTAAGTTCGCCCCCAGTCTCGCAAATATTTTTATGGGGAAGTGGGAGGAGGATGTCGTCCACGTACTGGACCCCCCACAATTAGTGCTCTGGTCCAGATATATCGACGACATCCTCCTCCTATGGAAGGGGTCTGCCGATTCCCTCAAACAATTTATGACTTTACTCAATTCCAATGACATTGGGATAGAACTCACCTACGAGGCTAGTCCCTCGTCTATCCATTTTCTTGATTTAGAAATTACGATTATTGACGGCCAAATTACCACAAAGACGTTTTTTAAAACCACTGACCGGAATGGTTACATTCCGGTCGATAGCTGCCATCATCCATCATGGCTTAGCTCTGTCCCACGAAGCCAGCTTATGCGCATTCGTAGAAACTGCTCTCTTCTTCCTGACTACTATGAACAAGCCCTCATACTCAAAAATAGATTCACTGACCGGGGCTATGAGGCATCTCTAATAGATGAGGAAATTCAAAAAATTGCATCCATTGACCGGATGTCCCTGCTAATAGAGAAGCCCCCCAAAAATAAGGATGATAAATTCCGGTGGTCCTTTTTTACCAAGTTTTCGGTCCAATATAAGCAAATTAAAAACATATTCCAGAAGCATTGGGATGTTCTGAAAAACGATCAAGTTCTGGGGCCCATTCTACCTGCACATGCAGGAGTTATTTACAGGGGAGCCTCCTCCCTAAGAGGTAAGGTTGCACCAAATATCATAGATCCACCCAATCCCCCTACATTTTTTCATGACATGAAGGGTTTCTATCCATGTCGAAAGTGTAACGTATGCGTTAACAACACTTGTAGGAGAAAGTGTGACACCTTCAAATCCAATATTACCAATAGAGAATACAAAATGGACTGTTTTGTGACCTGCCATACTAAATTTATAGTCTATCTAATCACATGTCCATGTGGTAAACAATACATAGGTAGGACCAAACGCACGTTCGCTATTAGAGTGAACGAGCATTTGGCCGCCATTAGAGCTGGACACACCAACCACAGTGTTTCCAAACACTTTCTCCTTCATCACAACCGCAATCCAGCAGGGTCGTGTTTCCAGATCATAGACAAATTTGTCCCCCATTGGAGGGGCGAGTCCAACATAAGGGGTGTTTCCCAACTCGAAACATACTGGATACACCAGATCAAGTGCTACACCCCTCACGGCTTAAATGTTGAGTGGGACATTAACGCTTTTATCAATCGCGCATGATCCCACCCACTACTTATATCCATCTATCACACCTGAGCCCATTTTACATCTACCATAAAGTAGCTTTTTCCCATCCTCCTCTTCCTTTTCTACTCCATCTAAAGTATGAGATGATGTTCTATAAGTATTTATAGATGTACCCAATGCCTTAGACATATTTAAGATTCGTAGGGAACGGTTTAATACTGCCAATTCCCATTATCCACTGAGTATTGTATTGGCGATGGAATCAGATATGTCGCTTACTATCTCCAATACTCTGACTTGGTAGTGTTCTTTACCATACTAGACCCCATATAGATGATAACAATATAAGGTATTTTAAAGATAATACTATTCATGAGTGTTATTGCCTGCACTTTTATTTCTATATAGCAATGTTAATTACAATGCGGGATTTGCAATGATTCCTTGTATTTATCACTTTCAATCAGCCAGACTCCAGTTGCATCCGTTTGACTGCCATCTTGTGGACATCTTTCTGATTCCACCCTGCTTTGTTTACATTTTTGTTGGTGTGGACGTCATGTCCGCTGGCGCCTTTCCGGCGCGTCATTTCCGGCGCGTCATTTCCGCTCCGGATGTCACTTCCGGTATAGCACTTCCGCCGCGGCGCTCCACGCGGTCGGTGTGTTTGTTTGTTTGTTGGCACAACACCGCACTGATTGATTGGTGCTGCTCTCTACGGCGGACCTATTTCTATCTTTGTCCACCTATTGAAAGCAAGGTTAGTACTTTATGGCTTTGACATTGGCCACTTATATATCTTATTACTCCGCCCACACAGTAGTGACGTTCCCCTGGTAACAAACATTCCTGCCTTTGAGATTCCAATGGTAAAGTGTGTTGTTTTTTTCCACCATGCCTCTATTGGTCCAAATAAAATCGTTTGGTTTTTGATTGGCTTAGGTCTTACAATAGTGGACAACACCAAACAGGAAACAGGAAGTGTGGCTGATTGGAAGCACCCAGGTGCTCCATGTGGTTTAATTATTTTACACAATATATATAGCGCAGCAGGAGTAGGCTGTAGTATACCCCAGCAGAAGTCTTTTTAGACGAAACGCGTCGGGTCTCTCAGCTTTACCGCCTACTGCGTTTTTTACTTGATTTTATCTGAACGGCTCCATTTCATTGTATTGTTTGGCTGGACGCTTGTTCTTTTATAATAAAAGCGAACCCTTGCAATCGGGTTTTTACACGATGAGGAGTCCCTCTTCTGTTTCTTCTCTTTATCCATGGTGAGCCTGGCCGATAAGTATTGACTCAACCACATCGATCCAGCCGCCATTTTTTCCAGTCGGTGAGTATCCATCAAGGACCTCGAGACGTTTCAGCCTACATTCCATCTCTCTACAACATATGCCACAACTTTGACACCTGGAGGTAGTCATATAAGCCGTTTCCGACCTTCCACTTCTGGTGTGTTGGTCCACCATATATGGTAAGCGCTTACGATTTCTCCCCTTCTGGTTTCATTGTTGCCCTTTGATGAGAGGATCCAACTTCTGAGCCATATTACCACCATCACTCTGTTTCACATTATTGGGACTTTATGATACGGTTCATTATACTTGAAATATAGTTCAATGCATCTGTGTGCTCATGAACCAACAATATCAGGACTGTTTTTTTATTATATTGTACCTAATAAGTGAGTCTAGAGGGGCTCAGTTTGCCTATTTTATGAGTGCATTGTGGTGTTGATTTACCATCTACTGCTTCATCTGTTTATTAGATAAATGTCAGCCTTGATATAACTCAGATGTTATGTGAATTATCCTAACATATCTTTCATACTCTAGTCCCTTCCCTTCAGAGTATTTAGATTCATTTTTGCTCACAGCATTTATGACAGAATAACATTTTCTTTTATGTTTATTTTGATTTATTGTTTAATGTTTTTTGATATACATTAGACTCAAACATCATTGTTTTTGAGACACGTTTTCAGAGATTGTCAGCCCACACCAGTTTATTTTTACTAGTAAATCACTTTTAGGGCTAAGTTCACCAGGCACTTGCAGGTGGTGTGGACAGCCCAGTGGTTTGTTCACAGTTTGGTTCATCAGTCTTAAAGATACACTATGTCTGCATTTATTTAGAAGACCTGGTGTGCACCATCCTAGTAACCTTAATTGGTTATTTTCCAACAACATTCTGAACAGCAAATTGATGGTTGTTGATCTTCCTAATCTATAACCATTGCTGCACAGAGACATTTTTAGCGCTACACTGATACACACCTTTATTCTTTCACAATTTTGTCATATTGTAGTGTTGGCCGCTTTTATCCTGTTCACATTTGGGCGCTGCTTTTTTCCTTCTTTCATTTGCTAGTTCAAAATGTTTAATAGGTAATTTTTTAAAAGTCAATTTTGTAAATTAAATTGAGAGTACAAATTATATGCAATATTATATATTAACATTAATATAATCTTTTGCTTGTGCAATATAATAATAAATAAAAATATTTTTTTAATATTCTCTTAATATTGCTCAATGCTCCTTTATTTTTTTTCCTCCTACCTTTCGTTCTCTGCCGGTGTTTGTGTTCCTCCTAATGTTTCCCTGCGACTATGGGCGGGGTTTCTGCGTGAACCACTTTCCGACCACGCTATAGCTGGATGATGGCTACGTCGCAGCCAGGCAGTTCTGGGAGGGCATCATATGACGTCCTCCACCTACTTTGATAAATAGATTCCACCTGTGTGTAATTTAATCTCAGTATAAATACAGCTGTTCTGCAAAGCCCATCTACATCCCCATTTATAAGAGGGTGTGCACACTTATGTAACCACATTATTTTAGCTTTTCAATTGAGTTGTACAGTTTATAGGTCACATTAACCACTTGCCGACCGGCGCACGACGATATACGTCGACAGAATGGCACGTACAGGCAGGAGGGCGTATATATACGTCCCTCCTTTAGCCTGTCCGTGCCATCGGGAGCGCGCCGGGAGCGGCGCGCTCCCGCGCCGGTCGGGACCCCCGTGAGTCCGGCCGCGGTCCCCGCGGACTCGATCGCCGCGGGGACTCCCGCGATCGTCTCACGGAGCGGCTAAACGGGGTGATGCCGAGATAAACAGCATCTCCCCGTTCTGCCTAGCAACTAGTGACGCCGATCTCTGCTCCCTGTGATTGGAGCAGAGATCAGCATTCACTAGCTGACAGCCACGCCCCCCCACAGTAAAAAAAACACCCCTAGGCCTACTTAACCCCTACACTGCCACCTTGTGGTTAACTCCTAAACTGCCAGTGTCATTTATACAGAAATCAATGCATTTAAATGCATTAATTGCTGTAAAAATGACAATGGTCCCAAAAATGTGTCAAAAATGTCCGATGTGTCCGCCATAATGTCGCAGTCACAAAAAAAATCGCAGATCTCCGCCATTAATAATAAAAAAAAAATTATTAATAAAAATGCTATAAAACTATCCCCTATCTTGTAAACGCTATAACTTCTGCGCAAACCGATCAATAATCGCTTATTGCGATTTTTTTTACCAAAAATATGTAGAAGAATACGTATCGGCCTAAACTGAGGAAAAAAAATGTTTTTTTTATATATTTTTGGGGGATATTTATTATAGCAAAAAATAAAAAATAATGCATTTTTTTCAAAATTGTCGCTCTATTTTTGTTTATAGCGCAAAAAATAAAAACCGCAGGGGCGATCAAATACCACCAAAAGAAAGCTCTATTTGTGGGAAAAAAAGGACGTCAATTTTGTTTGGGAGCCACGTCGCACGACCGCGCAATTGTCAGTTAAAGCGACGCAGTGCCGAATCGCAAAAAGGGGCCTGGTCCTTTGGCTGCAAATTGGTCCGGTCTGAAAGTGGTTAAAGGTGGAAAAAGTTCTGAAATGATTTATCTTTGTCTCATTTTTTTTTACATCACATAAACCTGACATTTTAACAGGGGTGTGTAGACTTTTAAAATCCACGGTATACTGTTTATCAACTCTTTAAAAAAGCCCTACATGGTAATTGGCAAATATTTTGCAAGTACAAATTATTTTGCTGAACAACTGCCTTGCTGCTGCTAAACAGTGATCACTGATACGTATTATGTAGTACTTCTTGGCTAAGAGGTCTTCCTGCATCCACAAACACCAGCAGCTCAGGTTATCTAATACATATTTAATGCAGCAATTAATACCTTCATTATAGGAGATGATGTCAGCTTCAGCTTGTACACAAGGAAAATCACAGCTCAGCTATGAATTTGTGACATATTTGCTAACTACTCTTGCAAACTTAAATTTCAGTGGGACAACAAACTACTCTTCAACCAAAAAAGGAAAACGACAAAACATCTGCAGGAGATTTAGCTGACGTTCCAAGCAAGCAGCAGGGAGTGCAATAACTATTATGGGTGAAAATGTGTATGATTCAGCAAGCCTGCATTATGTATGCCATTTTACATTTTATTGATAGCTATTAGTTTGACGTATACTAAGTTGCTGTATCTTTTCTTAGAGTGTTCTCTTCTTCCATCTGTCCCATTTCCGCTGTAAGCAGATTATGAGCACAGATCAATTATGAAAGCACATCTTAGGCATGCATTATTTAAAATGAATGCTGTAATATAGAATTGTAGAATATGACCATTCATAAAGATGCAGTGTAAACATATTTTACATTGATATAATGTAAAGCCTAAAGGTTAGAGGTCACTGGTCTCATGTGGTTTTAGATATACAAAGATAGAGAGGGAATGAGTTATGTGCTCAGGGGGGGCGGTGGTAATGGATGCTGTACTGTAAAGGCTTGTTCATACCTGCTTTGGACTGCATTGCTCCATGCAAGCTCATTACAAGGGCAAGTCAAAAAGCCTTGTTTTCAGTAGTTGCAGAATGAAGATATACCGCTGATCTGCCACATCCATAATTGTTGTATAAGCATGTAAAAAAAAAGAGCCCTTTCACACTGAGGATTTTTTTCAAGCGCTTTTGCGTTAAAAAAAAGCACCTAAAAAGCCCAAGAATAATGATTATCATTAAAATCAATGAATGGTTTCACACTGGGGCAGTGCGCTGGCAGTGTGGTGAACAAAATCCTGCATGCAGCATCTTTGATGCATGTTCGGAGAGCTAAGAAAAAGCGCTCCAAAAACATGAAATGAATAGAAAGCGCACGAAAGGTGCTTCAAAAATGCCTCAAAAGTGCCTTAAAAACGTCTTTGGTGCAGTTTTTAAGTCACATGTCCTTTAAAAACCACACCGCAAATGCCTCAAAAGCGATCAGTGTTCTACTGGCAGTTTTGAAGCAAACCTGTGTGAAAGGGGTCTTCACATTGAAGGGAATCACATTAATAGTTATTTAAAATATATAGAAAAGATTAAAATACACAAGCTTAAAGCCCTTAAAAACAAAATACAGCATATCATATACTAAGAAGTCCAACTGCTAGTTCAATGGCCACTAACAATTATTGTAAAGTAATATATTAGTTATATATCTCTTGTATCATTATAAAATGTGGCCATGTATACTCATGAGTCAATGGGGGTTATTTACTAAAACTGAAGAGTGCAACATCTGGTGCAGCTCTGCATAGTAACCAATCAGCTTCCAAATGTTAGTCTCAAAGCTCAGTTGAACAACCTGAAGTTAGAAGCTGATTGGCTACCATGCACAGCTGCACCAGATTTTGAGTGCTCCAGGATGCATGAGAATTCAGCAATGGTGGCTGGACATAAAAAGGGGAAAAAAGCCCCAGTGACCCTATGGGAAGCTCATAAATCTGTTCTCCGTCGGGTTTGTATACGCCAAGCCTCATTTCTTAAAAGAGAAAAACGACAACCAAAACAAAAATTAGAAGCAGAATTTAATACATGCCACACAATCTTTCAATCCAATCCTACCCCTGTGACTAAATTACAGCTTAATAAAGCAGGTTTAAACTTTGACCTTTTTTTTTATCAGAATCTGTAGATAACATGTTATGCAAGTTTAAACATGGCCCGAGCACTTAAAAAAATAAATCGCCCCTTTAAACCGATTCGAAATTATCTAATGATACAGTTACTAGTAATCCAGTAAAGATCCTCCACACCTTTCAAAAACATCTTACCTCCTTATATAAAAAGGAAGGATCTTTTGATCAAACTTTAGCAGAATAATTTTTTTCACAAATCAAACTTCCTACTATTCCTTTAGCCCAATGCAATTGTCTTGAAAGCCCCATTACAGCTATCAAAATTAAATTACCAATTAACTCTCTTAAACCAAATAAACGTCCAGGCCCATATGGCTTCTCTGCCCTATACTATAAGAAATTCTTTCATATCCTTGCTCCAATTTTAACAGACGCATTCAATTCTCTCCTTAACGATCAATCCTTTCACCCCAAAACATTAACGGCTATAATTTCAATGATCCCCAAACCTCAGTCAGACGATACATCTTGTTCTAACTATAGACCCATATCACTACTCAACCTTGACATTAAGTTACTAGCGAAAGTTTTAGCGACCCGCTTAAATAGTGTCATAGGTTCTTTAATAAATAAAGACCAGGCCGGCTTTATCCTACAGTGCCAAGCGGCAGATAATGTAATCACGACAAATACCCATCTGTCTCCTATCTTTAGATATCAAAAAAGCATTTGATACAGTTTTGTGGCATTACCTACATTTTGTCCTGCAGCGTTGGGGATTTGATCCTCATTTTCTTAGCTGGCGCTCCTCATTATACAAAAATCTCAAAGCTTATGTTAAATATGCTGGATATAAATCAAACCTATTTGACAACTGTAGGGGTACACGTCAGGGATGTCCACTTTCCCCACTCTTATTTGCCCTACTTATTGAACCCCTTGCTCAATCAATCCGTACTGACCCCTCTATTAAAGGTCTAGATGTAGCTGGTCTCCAACATAAACTTTGCCTATTTGCTGATGATATCTTAATCTTTATGTCATCCTCTCATATTTCTGCTCCTAATCTTATAAGGAAACTTGATCACTTTGCCTACGTATCTGGTCTAATTATTGACTCTCAAAAATCTATAGCCTTAAATATATCTTTACCTCCTCATATTTTATGTACAAGGAAGAATTAATTTAGATAAATTAACGTGCTTTGAAAATATATGTTAACGTGACACACACACTAAGGGACTTATTTCAACTCTTTACACTCATCTTATTACTAAACCCAACCCAGACCCACCATCATATGTGGCTAATTGGGAGATGGATCTTGGGTTTTCGTTGGAAGCAGCCGATAGGGATAAGATTTGGATCACAACTAAGTCATCCTCACAAAACATAGCTGCCTTAGAGACAAATTACAAAATACTCACACGGTGGTATTTGGTCCCTGTCAGAATTGCTAAATATGCTCCAAATTATTCCCCATCTTGTTTTCGTGGCTGTGGTGATCTTCATACTTGGTGGGATTGCCCAGTAGCAAAGAATTTCAGGAAAGATGTATTTCTTATGATTTCAACACTGTTTGAAATCCCTATCAATCCTGATCCTACAATAGCACTTTTAAACTTAAAACCGGACACTCTTTCCTACCGTCCATTCAAATTCCTATTACAGATCACTACAGCCGTGAAACAAACAATTGCCAAAGCTTGGAAATCCCCTTAATAATTTCTAAAACTAAAAATAGAGTCAATCAAGCAATCATCCATGCCAAAACAGATAACTCAAGATAAAATATACAACTTTGAGAATATATGGAATCTCTGTGTGACTCACTTTTTGCCTTCCAATTTTGATGCTTCCCTACTAAGCCCTTGGTAATCTCGAAAGTGCCTTTGGTGTGAATAAGCCCTAAGTACTAAGTAGGTAAAATACCATACAGAAAGTAAAAAAAACTGAACTCTGAAAATAAGGGTCCTTCAAACTTACATTTGCAATGTTTACTAGTTATTGTATTCAGTAAGACAGTGCAGACAACAATAATTATTTGTAGGCTCACCAACCAAATATACAGTATCTCACAAAAGTGAGTATACCCCTCACATTAAATATTTTATTATATCTCATGTGACAACACTGAAGAAATTACACTTTGCTACAATGTAAAGTAGTGAGTGTACAACTTGTATAACAGTGTAAATTTGATCGAAACCGCTGGCAACAAAAGTGAGTACACCCCTAATTGATAATGTCCAAATTTGGCCCAAAGTGTCAATATTTTGTGTGGCCACTATTATTTTCCAGCACTGTCTTAACCCTCTAGGGCATGGAGTTCACATCTTTAAAGATTGCCACTCCTCAATGACGACATCACAGAGCTAGTGGATATTAGAGACCTTGCGCTCCTCCACCTTTAGTTTGAGGATGCCCCACAGATGCTCAATAGGGTTTAGGTCTGGAGACATGCTTGGCCAGTCCATCACCTTTACCCTCAGTTTCTTTAGTTTCTTTAGCAAGGCAGTGGTCATCTTGGAGGTGTGTTTGGGGTCGTTATCATGTTGGAATACTGCCCGAAGGAAGGGAATCATGCTCTGCTTCAGTATGTCACAGTACATGTTGGCATTCATGGTTCCCTCAATGAACTGTAGCTCCCCAGTGCCAGCAGCACTCATGCACCGCCAGACCATGACACTCCCACCACCGTGCTTGACTGTAGGCAAGACACACTTATCTTTGTACTCCTCACCTGGTTGCTGCCACACACACTTGACACCATCTGAACCAAATAAGTTTATCTTGGTCTCATCAGACCGCAGTACATGGTTCCAGTAATCCATGTCCTTAGTCTGCTTGTCTTCAGCAAACTGTTTGTGGGCTTCCTTGTGCATTATCTTTAGAAGAGGCTTCCTTCTGGGACAACAGCCATGCAGACCAATTTGATGCAGTGTGCAGCGTATGGTCTGCACTGACAGGCTGACCCTCCACTCACCCCTTCCACCTCTGCAGCAATGCTGGCAGCACTCATATGTCTATTTCCCAAAGACAACCTCCAGATATGCACGTGCACTCAACTTCTTTGGTCAACCATGGCAAGGCCTGTTCTGAGTGGAACCTGTCTGGTTAAACCGATGTATGGTCTTGGCCACTGTGCTGCAGCTCAGTTTCAGGGTCTTGGCGATCTTCTTATAGCCTAGGCCACCTTTATGTAGAGCAACAATTCTTTTTTTCAGAGAGTTCTTTGCCATGAGGTGCCATGTTGAACTTCCAGTGACCAGTACGACAGAGTGAGAGCGATAACACCAAATTTAACACACCTGCTCTCCATTCACATCTGAGACCTTGTAACACTAATAAGTCACATGACACCGGGGAGGGAGGATGGCTAATTGGGCCCAATTTGGACATTTTTACTTAGGGGTGTACTCACTTTTGTTGCCAGCGATTTAGACATTAATGGCTGTGTGTTGAGTTATTTTGAGGGGACAGCAAATTTACACTGTTATACAAGCTGTACACTCACTACTTGACATTGTAACAAAGTGTAGTTTCTTCAGTGTTGTCACATGAAAAGATATAATAAAATATTTGCAAAAATGTGAGAGTTGTACTCACTTTTGTGAGATACTGTAGGTCCAAATCACTTTAAACCAAAACTTTAATTTTCCAGTGTTTACAGAAACCTCAGTTAAATATGAGCTTATGAGCAACTCAGTAGGTTAACTGTTGTTTTGGTCTATCCACTGGGGCTCAGTTATGCCTCCACAGGGTGCCATCGTCTTGGCTTCTTAGTATAAAGAAGAGAAATCCAGGCTGTCAGTTTATAGCCCAGAAGTCAAGACAGCTCTGCCCTTCCTTTGACGGTCATGGGGCACTGTACTCTGCAGTCAGGGGGAGTGGTTACAGATGGAGATGATGCATTAGCTTCTGAATTTTGATAAAAGGTCAAAATGTGCCTACCCAGAGCATTATTTTTCGATAAAAAGAAATATGTAGCATAAAATATTTTTATATTACGTACGAGGTGGTATTAACACTAGTTTTGTAACACACCAAAAGATGGGAGCACAAGGCTGCACGCACAGTCACAGGGGGCACCAACCTTCATAAGGCAGTGTGCTAAAAGACATCGTCCTGTGTACATCTGGGGCTGTGCAACTGGTGCTATTGTGACCACGTGCATTACCACTTCTGCTATTTCATCATGGACAGCAAATCAGAACAAAGATGTGAAATTCTGCATCAAACTGGGCAAATCTGCCAAAGAGAGGTTTGACATGCTTCAGCTAGTTTATGGTGATGCTGCAAGGAGTTGAAGATCCAGCTCAAAGGTCGCTGTTTTTACACCATTGCGGAGATCCAGCAAGAATAGCAGAAGGCGCCTGACATGCTTCGAAAAGAAAGCTTCCAGGACACATTCCAGAAGTGGCAGGAACGCTGGGAGCGCTAAATTGTTGTGCAAGGGGACTATTTTGAAGGTAATAGTGTGTATACTTAGATAAATAAAGTACTTTCTTGTAAACAGAGCTGGTCTCTGAACTTTTTGATACCACCTCGTACGTTCTCTTCTAACGGTATCGATTCCTATTAATATTTACTCATTATGTTTAAAGTGTAATATTTATATCACATTCAGGGAAGTGGGCATCATTTTTACTTATTATAACATTATTTTAAATTACATTTTTAAGTCAACTTAGAGTGCATATTGGAAGAAAAGGAAATAGAGCACTTCAAACAGCTGATGGGGTGGATTAAGATGGTACCCTTACATTTACATGCTTGGTTTACATTTAAAAACTCCAGACAGAAATAAAAAAAAATATTTTGAGATGCATACAGCAGCACAGCTAATTTTTTGTTATTTAAATCCTTTACTGTTCTGTTTAGCAAGATATTGGGCATGTGTGGAGAAGCTTCTGTTTTCTTCTGTTAAGCTGTCTTCTTGGCTTGATGCTGTTTTTGTGACACAAAGGACCACTGTGATGCCCAGATTGTTGCTTTTCAGGTACTAATTAACAGAGCGTATTGTCTCCTTGCATAACTGGTCAGTGTTTTTTTTTTTTAACAAAACAGGAGTGCTTTATTTGAGAAAAAGTTGTACAGCATAAGTAAACACAACGTACATTTGAGCAATAAATACAGTCAGCACACACAGAACTTAGCATCAGGTCTTGTTATGTAGATGACAGAAACAAAGAAATCAAGATAGGTTATTTAACTAGTCACCGTGTGGAATTACAACACTACCATTCAATTTCGACACCAGCATATACTATATGTGTCCCAGTAGAGGGGATAGTAGGAGATAGACGGGAGGGACGAGGGAGGAAAAGAGGGGGTGCAGTGAGATGTGGGTATGGCAGGGGGGGTAAAAGGTGGAGTGGGGAGCAGGTTAAGGAGTAGGAGAAGGAGGGAAGAGGAGAGAGAGGGGGGGGGGGGAGGTGCAGAGAGGGACCATCCTCACATCACGGCTGCTAATGTTATTGTTCACAGGGGTAAGGGGACCATAGAGAGGAGGTGGGCAGAGAGGGTAAAGGGTCCCTGGCTGCCCCCTGTTCCCCCTGTTCAAAATGATGTCCATGGCAACCACACCTTGTCATATTTCCACGGACATCCTCTGTTAGTATACGTTATTTTATATAGGGGAAGTGCAGCGTTAACCTTAGCCTCCCATGTAGCAACCACAGGGGGAGATGGTGAAGTCCATTGACAGAGTATTTCTTTTTTGGCATAAAAGAGGAGGTATGAGATCAACAGTTTGGTATGATGTGAGCGCTGATCATCATCATGTATTCCTAGTAAGGCTATCTCTGGAGACCTGACAACCGCTAGCTCCAGGCGTACATTCAATTGGTCAAAGATGTCCGTCCAGTATGCGGACAGCTCAGGACAATCCCAGAACATATGCAGGTAGGTACCCGGATGTACCTTGCAGCGTGGGCATTGGGGGTCCCTATCTGGGTACATCCTAGCCATGCGCTCTGGGGTGAAGTACACCCTGTGGAGAAATTTTGTTTGGATAAGCTTGTCACTTGCTGCTATGACTAGCTTCGGGCCTTGCTCCAAGCAATCCTCCCAGTCCTCCCTCTCTAACGTAGGTATATCTCTCTTCCAGTGTTCCCAAAGTCTGTCCATTCTGGGGAGGTCCTTAGGCAGTAGGGTACTATATAGTAGAGATAGGGGTTTCTTGAGATTGTCGTCTGTTAATAGATCTTCCACTGGGTCCAACTGTAACACCAGAGGGTCAGGGAACTGAGCCCTGACAGCATGCCGCAGCTGGATATAGCGGAAGTACATCCATCCCGGCAGATCAAATTTGGCAGTCAGCTGGGGAAACGATAACAGGTCACCCGAGTGTATAACGTCCCCCAATGTTTTTATGTTGAATCTTGCCCACACCTGCGGGTCGGGTACCGACCGCAGGTGCAGTAGATTCGGGTTTCCCCATAGGGGGTTGGCCGGGGACCAACAGTGTGGTTGAGCAAACCTACGTCTGGCCCTTTCCCATACCCTGGCAGTTGCCCTGGTGGGGCCCCGCAGATCCTCATAGGCCCGAGTACCTCTATACGCTAGATTTTGTAGATCCTGTAATGAGCCCAGGGCCGTTGCCTCTAGGCAAACCGCCGCATTAGAGCGTCTTGCCCCAAACCACCAGTGCGTCGTGACTAGCATTGCAGCCCAGTAATAAACCTGTAAATTTGGGAGGGCCAACCCCCCCAGCTGTGTTGGTAGTTGCAATACGGATTTCGCAACTCTCGGGACAGCCCCATTCCACAGAAAGGACATGACATGTCTGTCCATATCCCGGAAGATGGCCGGCGGAATCCATATTGGGCTATTTCGAAAATAGTAGTTGAGTTTGGGTAGCATAATCATTTTGAGAATGGCTATACGTCCAATGAGATTCAGCGGAAAGTTTGACCAGGCACGACACCTATCTTTAAGAAGGCGTACCTGCGGGGTGATGTTCAGGGTGTAATATTGTGCATTGTCCTTGCCGACCTGGATCCCCGGATATTTAAATTCTGTAACCCACTGCAATGGAGTGGGTACAGAGGTAGTCCGGGCCTCCGCATCGAGCGGGAACAATATAGACTTGGTCCAGTTGATTCGGATACCCGACAGTGAGCCAAATCTATCAAAGAGCTCAAGGGCCGCCGCCAGGGATGGGCCAGCGTCATTCAAGTATAGCAGGGTGTCGTCGGCATAGAGAGAGATTTTTTCTTCCAGCTGACCAATCCTGAGTCCCTTGACCATCGGGGCCTCTCGGACCAAGACAGCCAAGGGCTCCAGTGCCAGTGCAAAAAGGCTGGGGGACAGGGGGCACCCCTGTCTGGTGCCCCTCTGCAGCGTGAAGGGGTTGGATACATAGTTGTTAGTGCGCACTCTGGCTCTGGGTGCCCTGTATAGCACCTGGATCCAGCGGATGAATGCAGGGCCGAATCCAAAGGACCCAAGAACTCCCCACAGATACCCCCACTCCACAGAATCAAATGCCTTCTCGGCATCGAGAGAGGCAATGACCCTGGATCCCGTATTATCATGAGTGATCGAGGTGTTTAGGAATAGGCGCCTAATGTTGATGTCTGTGCCCTTGCCCGGCATAAACCCAGTCTGGTCAATGTGGATCAGGGTGGAAATCACACCAGCCAAGCGGGTAGCCAAAATCTTAGCTAGGATCTTCGCATCCACATTGAGCAGCGAAATGGGTCTGTATGAACCACATTCTTGCGGGTCCTTGCCGGGTTTGGGTATTAATACAATTATTGCCTCCTCCATGGACTCCGGGAGAGTCTCAGACTTAGCAAGTTCCACAAATAAGGATGTCATTCTGGGAGCAAGAAGCTCCGTGTGTTGGGAATAGAACTCCGTGGGGAGTCCGTCTGCACCTGGAGTTTTCCCACTCTGTAAACTCCCAATAGCAGCCTGTACCTCCTCCAGTGAGATGTTGCCATCTAGTGCCTCCCTGTGTTCGGTTGAGAGGGTCGGCAAGGGGACTCCTTCCAGATACTCCCGCAACTCAGTAGGGGAAAAATTAGCCCTAGAGGTGTATAGTTCTTTAAAAAAATCCAAAAATCTACCACTAATGTCTTCTGGCGATGTCAGCAGTTGTCCCTGTACGTCTTTAATAGTGGCTATGTGTGTGGTATTCGTTTGCCCTCTTGCTATCCAGGCCAACAGTTTCCCATTCTTATTGCCATACTCAAAAATCTTCTGCTTAGAATAAAGCATGGACTTATGAGTGTGTTCCACATTATGCGTGGAGAGGTCACGGAGTGTTCCCTGCCAGGTTGCATGGTTGGGGTCAGTGGGATTCTGAATATAGTGGGCCTCGGCTCTAGCTGCCTCCTTTTCCAGGGATTCTAACGACTTAGCCGCTTCCCTCTTCAGGGAGGATATCTGGGAGATATATTCTCCCCTTGACCATGCCTTGAAGGTGTCCCATTGCGTTGCTGCACTGGTTGGATCCCCATTGTTAACCCAAAAATTACAAATAGCTTCCTCTATTGGTTCCTGTAACCTCTCATCAATTGCCCAGAACCTTGACAGTCGCCACAGCTTCATACCCGGGTTTGGGGCCAGAGAAATGGTGACATGTACAGGGGCGTGATCGGAGATCCCACGGGGAAGATGCTTTGCTGTTTTTGCATAGCCCAGGGCCCCAGATGAGGCATATGCCAGGTCTATGCGAGAGAGGGCCCTGTATGACGTGGAGTGGCACGTGAATTCTCTCCCGTCTGGGTGAAAATGCCTCCAGACATCTGTGAGAGAGAATGTGTCCGCCCAGCTCTGCAGCCCGGATGGTGGCCGGGTCCCTGTGTGAAGCCTGTCCATTGTCTGTGAGGGGACCATGTTAAAGTCCCCAAAGAGAAATACCTCTGTCAAGTTAAATGCTAGTACAATGCGCATGATATCATACAGTAATTGCGTGTCAGCCGGAGGGGGGAGGTATACCCCTACCAAGACCAATGGTTTGTTATGTATTAAAGCATGTATAATTACATACTTGCCCCCTGGGTCAATCCGCACGTCCAGCATCTGTATAGGAAGGGACCTATGGACCAAAATGCTCACACCCCTGGCATAGTTGGAGTAGGTTGAGTGATGGTGTGTTCCAACCCATGCCCTCCTTAGGCCAAGCACTCGCGAACCTGTCAGGTGCGTTTCTTGGAGGACACATATGTGGGGGTTATATTTTTGGAGATACTTGAATACTAGGGACCTCTTAACAGCGGAGTTTATCCCCCGGACGTTCCAGGACACTATGGATAAATTAGCCATTAAACTTAAAGGTGTTATACGTGAGCTCGGTCCCTAGGCCCCCCCCCCCCCAATCCAGATGGCACATACCCAGTAGGATCCCCCACATAATACCACATCATAGGCTTGTATGTACAATATGCAGACAGTATATACATTTGTAAGTTCTCAGCAAGCGACTCCAAACATAAAAAATTAACAAAACCAGTCCCCCCAAACCATGAGGACAACAACCCCCCCCCCACCCCCCAAAAAAGTGAAGGGTGCATGGATCCCATAAATTCCCAACTATAACCGTGTATCAGAAGGCGAGAGGTAGCTTATTGCAGGTCAGCAGAGGTGCTGATATGAAAAAGCAAACGTTATCTCCTAGTTGTATCTAGGGGCACGGGAACTTGGTTACTTATACAAAACATCTTGTTCAGCAGCCGCCGCCACAGTGATCAGTGCCGCCATTTCCAGGAGGGTTCCTGGTCTAGTTTATCTCCGGGGTTGCCGCCATCACAGTTCCATCCATGTGTGAACCCTTGGCGCCTCAGACCGTCTCCCAACTCTCCGGATAAATGTTCCCAATTGCTGTCTGGGCCGTGATCCCCTAAAGCAGGCGGGAACGTGGTCCCTATGTCACTGTATCCCATCGGAGGGGAGGTTGGCAGCATCGCCACTCCACGGACCGGGAGCATGGGGGGGGGGAGGGAGGCCTGGGCCAAGCTGCACAAAAATGTCACATGTGTCCGGGCAAGGCAAGCGGGGGATTAATGACAAGATAAGCGGGTCAACAGTACATACCCACGCAGTGGCGATGTCCGGCCGATGCTTGAGTCCAGGTACCCCCTTCCTAGCTTCATACCTAGGTCTTCCGTGTGTCCCAATCGGGGGTAAGCAAGGGTGCGTGTGTGCCAGCAGAACTCGACTCCATCATCACCGTCACCGCCAGTACCAGGGTGATTGTCCGGAGAGCTTGCACCGCGCGTTTCATGGTATCCGCGTAAGGTAGTCCAGGTCATCAGCCCCCCAATCCAGCAGCAGCGTTTTGACACAAGTGTGCTTAGTTTGGCGGCTTACTTGGTGTTAGCACTGGCGGTTGCTGAGGCGGCTAGAAATAAAAATAATAACTGATATCAACTTGAACGGAAAAACAAAGTCATTGTCTGTAGTATCCAAAGCAGCGTAGCTAACGGACAGGAGGCAGAGATTCAATCCATGCTGCCGCTTCACGTGGTGCAGTAAAAAATTTGACTGAGTCCCCCAACTGGACTCTCAGCTTAGCAGGGAAGAGAATACTGTACTTGAGATTGCGGGATCTTAGTTCTGCTTTCACCTGGTCGAAAGATCTGCGTTGTTTCTGCGTCTCCAGGGAGTAGTCAGGGAAGAACATTAATTTAGTATTCTGATACTTTACTTCGCCCTCTCTGCGGGCCGCTCGGAGGGTTTCATCCCTGTCTCTGAAATTCAGCATCTGGAAAATCATGGTGCGGGGGTGAGAGCCAGGTGGGCCAGGGACAGGAGGGATCCGGTGCACTCTCTCTACGGTAAAGTAGGGGGAGAATTGCGCGGATGGGAGAACAGCCCGTAGCAGCTCCTCTGTAAATTGAGTAGGGTTTTTCCCCTCCACTCCCTCCGGTAAACCCACGATCCGGAGGTTGTTCCTCCGGTTCCGGTTCTCGGCATCGTCCACCTTGTACTCCAATGCCTTAACCTTCGTTTGCAGGGATCGGATAGATGCCGTGTGCTACCCCACCAGATCCTCCGTCAGCCCCACACGATGTTCCATCTCAGAGACCCGGGACCGGAGCTTGTCCAGGTCCTGCCGGACTAAGCCAACCTCCATCTGCACCGCCTCGATCTTGTTGGTCAGGGCCGCCTGACAAGAGGCGATCGCCGCCATGACCTCCTGGAAGCCGACCTGAGCTTCCGCGGCCTTGTCTTCTGGCTCCGTCTGGGATGCCATGTTGCCTCTGCGCGGGGAGGACGCCACCACGTGCCGGGGCTTGGGAGCCGGTAAATCTCCCGCTCCTTGTGGAAAATGCAGCTTCTTTCCACTGCGCCGAGTCCGGTATGGCATCCGGCTTGTTTCAAGTGAGTTTGGCAGCTGTAGTGTTAGGTAGGAGTCAGGATAAGTGTAAGTAATCAGCAGAGCTCCGGGTCCTGCTTCCTCTCAGATCGCCATCTTGGCCACGCCCCCCAAGAAAATTAAGATAAAAAACCTTCTGTGTGTAGCAGCACCCCCTAATTACATACCTGAGCCACATCTCTGTCCAGTGATGTCCACAAATGTCTAAGCTGTCCAGGACACTACTCCTGATTGGCTGAGACACAGCAAAGGCGCCATTGGCTCCCGCGACTGTCATTCAAAGTCAGTAAGCCAATCAAGGGAGAGAGGGGGTGGGGCCGGGGTTGGGGCTCCGTGTCTGAATGGACACAAGGAGCTGTGACTCGGCTCCAGTGCCCCCATAGAAAGCTGCTGACTGTGGGGGCACTCAATAGGAGGGAGGGGCCAGGAGCAGAAAAGAGGGATCTGAGAAGAGGAGGATCTGTGCTCTGTGCAAAACCAACTGCATAGAGGAGTTAAGTTATAACATGTTTGTTATTTTAACCACTTGCCGACCGCTGCACGCCGATATACGTTGGCACAATGGCAGCGGTGGGCAAATGGGCGTACCTGTACGTCCCCTTTAATTGGCGGGGCTAGCAGGTACGTGCGCTTGCTGCCTACAGCATGACCGTTTCCGCGGGACCGGCGGATTCGATGTCCGCCGGTCTCCCACGATCATGTCACAGAGAATGGGCATTACCCCTTTCTGCCTTGTGACATGACAGAGATCACTGCTCCCTGTCATCTGGAGCAGTGATCGCTGTCATGTGAGTTGAAGCCCATCCCTACCACAGTTAGAATCACTCCCTAGGACACACTTAACCCCTTCATCGCCCCTAGAGGTTAACCCCTTCCCTGCCAGTGTAATTTACACAGTATTCAGTGCATTTTTATAGCACTGATCGCTGTATAAATGACAATGGTCCCAAAATAGTGTCAAAAGTATCCGATGTGTCCGCCATAATGTCGCAGTCACAATAAAAATCGCAGATCACCAACATTACTAATAAAAATAAATAAATAATAAAACTATCCCCTATATAGACGCTATAACTTTTGAGCAAACCAATCAATATACGCTTATTGCGATTTTTCTTTTACCAAAAATATGTAGAAGAATCCATATCGTCCTAAACTGAGGACATTTTTTTTTATATTTTTAGGGCATATTTAATATAGCAAAAAGTAAAATTGCGTTTTTTTCAAAATTGGAGCTCTTTTTTTGTTTATAGCGCAACAAAATTAAAATTGCAGAGGTGATCAAATACAACCAAAGGAAAGCTCTATTTGTGGGAAAAAAAGGACGTAAATTTTGTTTGGGTACAACGTCGCATGACCGCGCAATTGTCAGTTAAAGCGTCCGTTTAATCGACGCAGTCCCGAATCGCAAAAAGTGCTCTGGTCAGGAAGAGGTTATATTCTCGTTAAAAAAAAAAAATGAGACTTTAAAATCACTTTAAAGACAAAATAATGCAATCAATAATATTACATATATATATATTCAATGTATTTTTTTTTTTACTGCAAGCAATGTAAGTACCTGAATTTCACCTGGTATCAGCCTCTTGCAGTTAGAAACGTGAAAGGAAGAAGCAGCATAAAGAGAAAATCAGTCCATGTGCTGGCAAGAATCATGCTGCTAGGAGGATACAGAGATGAACTCATTACTGTGCTACTTCTCCTTTCACTGTCCAGTCACAGGCAGGGCCAGGCTCAGCATAAGAACTCTTGCACATGATCACTTGAGAAGGATCAACATTTATTCTGGCATTTTTTCCCCCACCCAAGAACCCCAGGTGCTGCATACAGCATCCCATATTGAACATAATAAAGCACAAATTCTTATTGTGGCACCTCATCCCCACTTTTCACACAGTGTCCCATATTGATGAAGAACTGTGCATGGCTGTGCTCTGGGTATACAGTGGTGCTATCATAAACACAAATATAGCATATAGGTGAATGCATAAGATAGACAATTTCCAATTTTATTGCCTGTACGCTATACTTATACCCGTAGTAGAGCCGCATCCAGCCATTCATGTCTTTGAAAGGCAGCCTGCAGAACCTGGGCCCTGAAATGCCAGAATATACGCTGAATGGGGCTGAGGCACCATGTGCAAGAAACCAAATGCCGCGTACACGCGATCGGAATTCTCGTCGGAAAAAGCTCTGACGGTTTGCTCGACGGAATTCCGCTCAAACTGTTCTGCCTACACACTGTCACACCAAATTCCAACCGTCAAGAACGCGGTGACATACAACACTACAACGAGCCGAGTTCAGTGCTTTCGAGTATGCGTCAAATTGTTTCCGAGCATGCGTAGGAATTTTGCGCATCAGAATTGCTACAGACGATCGGAGTTTCCGATAGAAACCTTTTCCGTCAAAAAAATTGAGAACATTGTCTCAATTCTTTGCTGTCGGAAATTCGGCCAGCAAAATTCCGATGGAGCCTACACACGGTAGCATCCGATGAAAAGCTCTCCTCAGTCTTTTTCTATCTGGAATTCCGATCGTGTGTACATGATGTAGGCTATCACACATATAAGGGCAGATAGACGCGAGTAGAGGAGAGCCGATCGACGGCTCTCCTGACAGGGGGTGGTCTGCGCTGATTGTTTATCAGTGCAGCCTTCCCGCGGATGCCCACACTGGACCACCAGGGAAGCCGCCAGGACCACCAGGGAAGATGGCAACATGTGGATGGCCAGGTATGTACCCCATGACCATCCACATATGAAAAAATATGCACAATAGATGCCAATCAGTGCCCACAAATGGGCACTGACTGGCAACATTGTGGTCCTGATCAAACAAGTGATGCCCAGCAATGCCATCCATCAGTGCCATCCATCAGTGCCACCCATCAGTGTCCATCAGTGCCACCTCTCAGTGCCGATCCATGCCCATCAGTGCCCACCTATCAGTGACCATCTGTGCCACTTATCAGTGCCACCCATAAGTACCCATCAGTGCCACTCATAAGTACCCATCAGTGCCGAATACCAGTGCCACCTATCAGTGTCCATCAGTGCCGCCTATCAGTGCCCATCAGTGCAGCCATATCAGTGCCTGTCATTGAAGAAGAAAACTTACTTATTTACAAAAAAATTAACAGAAACAAAGAAAAACGTTTTTTTCAAAATTTTCGGTCTTATTTATTTGTTGCGCAAAAAGTAAAAATCACAGAGGTGATCAAATACCACCAAAATGATGATTTCAATGATACATATAGCCATCTAGTGGCCACATGCTGTATATTCCATTTTAAATCAATGAAAATTTTTCCACCAGCACAGTAAATAACCTAATAAGATTTCGTTTTTTTTTGCTACATTTGCACAGGACAAATGTTCATGTACTTTCACAGGGCAAATTCCGATGCAATTTTTAAAATAAATACACCTTGATGTGTAGCTTGGTTTTCATGCTGTTTATTGAATAATTGAACCGGAATAAATATGCAGGTAAGGACTATGGGGGTTATTTACGAAAGGCAAATCCACTTTGCACTGCAAGTGCACTTGGAAGTGCAGTCGCTCTAAATCTAAGGAGTAGATCTGAAATGAGGGGAAGCTCAGTTGATTTTATCATCCAATCATGTGCAAGATAAAATGCTGTTTTTTTATTTT
The DNA here is from genome assembly GCA_028564925.1 of Lithobates sylvaticus. NCBI lineage: Eukaryota > Metazoa > Chordata > Amphibia > Anura > Ranidae > Lithobates > Lithobates sylvaticus. Next base: position 81,143,905 of record CM053031.1, read on the forward strand.
CCTTGCATGCCCCCCCTTGGATCTACAGCGACTTTACTTCCAAGTGCACTTGCAATGCAAAGTGGATTTTCCTTTAGTAAACAACCCCCTTTAACTTTTCTCTAACTTTCACTGGTCTGCATAAGTGATCCATGTCCGTTGGACTCAGCACAGGGAACTAGTATTTTCAGAAGAAGTAAGTACGTTTGTTATCAGACTTACAGTCAGCGATTACGTCTAGTGGAAGTAATATGGTCAAGTATTAGGAATGCATGAACTGTTAAGGGATGATTTTATTGTAAGGTTAGGTATTAGGAAATTAATTGTTAGGGACAGTTAAATGTCAAATGTAGGGGTATTGAGAGCTCTTTTTCAGAGTTTGGAGGTTAAATTTCAGCCTTATGGAGGAGATTAAATGTTAATGATTTTTTAAAATTTGCTCATTAAAAATAAGTTACCGCTAATGAAGTGTGCCTCATCTCTGGCTGCTGTAGCAATTACATTTTGTACTTTTATTCAGCCCACAGTATTCTGTCAGCACTGAATATCCAGTTATGAGAATTGTAGTCCCAGCTGTATTACAGATATCACAGGAGACTAGTTGTTTAGCACCTCCTCATTTTAGAAAAAGCCTTGTATTTTTTAAACAAAATGCAAGGCGTTCTGTGAGTGGTGAAGGTGTGGATTAATGCCAAAATATTTCCTCCTCCTCCAATCACAGAATGCCTTGCAATATCTACGCTGTGGCTGATGATCACTTCTGAGTGAGGCAGAAGCATTGAGTAGTGTGAGTAACCAGCTAGTGAATTAACATTATGCAGGACCCACCCTCGGTGATGGTGGAGAGCCAGAATTGAAAGTCCGTGTTCTCAAGACTCAAATTCAGCAGCCCTTTCTGCCCCTCTGAAAAGTAATCCACAATGGATCACTTTTTAGAGGGCCTTTGGCAGGAGGTGATGAGGTGACCTTCTCACTGCATGTATTAACCCTAAAATGGCTGAATCACCACGCCGCAACAGATGCATCATGGCCTCAAATATTTATGGGTCACGTACTGTGGCAATACCTCCCATTGAATGTGACTTTTTCAGGTGATAGAGCACAAGGTGTGGGGGGGGGGAGGGGGGGTTGTAGTGGCGGTGTGAGCAGTCAGCCTTACCTAGGCCCACTTTACACTAAGCACACAATAAATACACAAATTTAAAGTCCATCTCTGGGAATAAAAAATAAAATCTACCCTTGCTGTGCTTTCGCCACGTGTGCTACATTGTGTCTGGAGGGTAGAGGCTCAAGCAGTATTACATACCCAGTCTCTGTTGTACTGTTCTTTCTGAAGCTTTGGGCTATCCCTTGGTGTGTCTCGTACAATGCAGGGCTATTATCCTTGCATTGTTCCTGGAGGCAACTGTGGCCAAGCTTGCCTTATGCCCTGTACACACAATAGGATTTTCCGATAGAAAATGTGTGAAAGGACCTTGTTGTCAGGAAATTCCGACCGTGTGTAGGCTTCATCGCACATTTTCCATAGGAATTTCCGACACGCAAAATTTGAGATCTGGTTCTCAAATTTTCCAACAACAAAATCCGTTGTCGGAAATTCCGATCGTGTGTACACAATTCCGACTCATAAAGTGCCACGCATGCTCGGAATCAAGCAGAAGAGCAGCACTGGCTATTGAACTTCATTTTTCTCAGCTCGTCGTACGTGTTGTACGTCACAGCGTTCTTGACGTTCGGAATTTCTGACCAACTTTGTGTGACCACGTGTATGCAAGACAAGTTTGAGCCAACATCCGTCTGAAAAAACCCCATGGATTGTGTTGTCGGAAAATCCTATTGTGTGTACAGGGCATAAGAGAGGAGGCTTTGCATAAACGGGCATACAATAAGGTAAGTATTATGCCGCGTACACATGATCGGAATTCCGGACAGAAAAAGACAGATGAGAGCTTTTCATTGGAAAATGCGACCATGTGTAGGCTCCATCGGAATTTTGCTGGCCGAATTTTCGACAGCAAAGAATTGAGAGCATGTTCTCAATTTTTCAGACGGAAAAGGTTTTCTATCGGAAATTCCGATCGTCTGTAGAAATTCTGACGCACAAAATCCCTACGCATGCTCGGAAACAATTCGACGAATGCTCAGAAGCATTGAACTCGGCTCATTGTAGTGTTATACGTCACCGCGTTCTTGACGATCGGATTTTGGTGTAACCGTGTGTAGGCAAGACAGTTTGAGAGGAATTCCGTCGGGAAAACCATCAGAGCTTTTTCCGACGAGAATTCCGATCGCGTGTACGCGGCATTACACCTTATTCATGCACCCCTAGACTTAACAAGCATTTTAATCCTTGCAGTGCAGGTAGGGGGGGGGGGGCCCTAGTGCATGTGTATTTTTATTGTTGTGCCCAGAGTTGGTTTTTAATCTATTTGTATAAACATAAGCATGTTTTTGCTGGAGTTTCTCTTTGATTAGGAAGGCATACAATGGTTTTGCCACTACAAAATCTTAAAATTCGCTGCTATTATAATTTTGAAGGTATAAAAACTATGCATTACTATATCCAACTATATTCTCTGTCCATTCGGTATGAATTATGGATGTACAGTCATGTATTATTTTCTGTCTGTTGATATCACTCAGCATTGCTAAAAACCTTTATTTTAATAGCATTTTAATAGCTTTCATTACATTATCTTGAAATTGTGTGTCTTCTAATATGGCACTTGTAATTGTTTGATCTATTTCATTTATTATCTGTTTTGTGAAGTGGTTGTGTTTCTTTAGTACTGTTTAATGAGATCTGTAGACTGTTAAATGCATTGTTCTTTCATTTGTCTATAAACTGACAATAGACAAATGATGAGGATCTTTATCACTCTGTACTGCTGCTGTGCTGCTGATTTATTTTTCATGCAACGTTTTTTTATTGTGACCTGTTTCCTGGGTGGGAAGATTCACCTTCTCTATTTATTTATGGTAAAAAGCTCCTAAAGCCCGAAATTTGGTCTGGTGTTTTAACTTTACTTTAAAGCAGTTTTTCACCCTAGTAATAGCTGTAGCTACTGACTTAAAAAAAAAGGACCCCTACCTGTCCAGGGATCCAGCACCATCTTCACCCTGGCCAGTTCTTCACTGGTCTTCAGTCCCCAGCGCCGGCATGTTAACTGTAGGCAGACGGCTGTGACTCTTTGTGGCTACACAGCCAGCTGCCCAATGAGCATGCACAAACTGCGCTTCACTTGGTGAATGGCCCTGTAGCCTGCTAGGACCTGTGATGAGTCCTAGAAGGTTTTGGGCGGGGGGAAAGACATTCCAGTGTTTCCGCAGCGGCGATCCAACTGCGAATGGGGGTGGGTACCTGTCAAAACTGCTCCCCCCAGAAGAACTGTCCAAATTTAATAGAGGAGGAGGAGGAGGCAGACAAGCGGAACATCCCTTTTTGGGAGAAGCTCTGCTTTAGGTATGTCATGACATGGAACATCATGTTTTGAATTCTGATAATTAGTTCCACTAATGCTTTTAGTTAAAGTATATCATTAGAGTCAAATATATTTTTATTGAGTTTAACGAGATGAAACATTGCCATATGTATTACAACTGGATGTTCAATACAGGGGGTGGTACAGAACAATCTGCATAGTAGGTACATTTTGAATATAGATCGATGCGGTTTAGATATATAATCGTATATTAATATGGGTCAGTTTATTTACTGTGTGTTGCAGAACATCTGGTGGAGAGTAAAAATGAGAACCACCTGTTCTGAAGCCTCCTGGCATAAATTTGAGGGGACAAGAAATGAAAGGGATAAAAAGGGGGAGAAATCGGGTAGGAAGTGAAGTAGAAAGGGGGAGGGGGGTTAGGGGGGTGAGCAGACCCTGGTGCAGCACACTGACCGGCCAAGGAGACCGGTAAAAGTTAGTTCAGCAAAAAGTATATCTTTAAATCACTGTTGCTGTGTTCCCTCCTGCCCTGGTTTATCAGAACCACACCTGTACGTCTGCAAAAGACAAGACAGCACTGATTGAGGCAAACATTAAAGTTATTGGAAGGCTTGATCTTTTTTTTTTTTTTTTTTAAATAACAAACATATTATACTTACCTCCACTGTGCAGTTCATTTACACAGTGTGGCCCTGATCCTCGACTTCTAGGGTCCCTCGGCGGCTCTCGCGGCTCCTCCTATTATCAGATAACCCCTTAGGAGAAGCACTCTCCCAGGGGGTTACCTTGCGGGTGCTCTCCCGAGTCCAGCATTTGCATCCTTAGACATGAATGCCGGACTTGGCACCACGCCCCAATGCCCATGTCATTGGATTTGATTGATAGCAGCGGGAGCCAATGGCTGCACTGCTATCTATCTACCCAATCAAGAACCGGGACCCCGTGCAGAGGAAGAGCGCGTCTCCGCCGAGTGAATGAAGGGGCTCCAGTAAGTAAAACGGGGCTGGGGGCCAGTCTCTGCCAGAAGTTTTTTTCACCTTAATGCATATGATGCATTAAGGTGACAAAATACAAGGGTTTACAACTCTTTTAAGGTTTTAACTGGAGGTTTCTGTTTCCTTCTTGCCTAGCTAAGATGCTAATGATTCTCCGGTTTGTTTTAGAGGATGTTCTATGCGAGGTACTATGTTTCATAGGTGGGAGTGCCCTAGATTGTGTACTTTCTGGAATAGGGTTATAGATCTCCTGGTCCCTCAGCAGCCTCAATTTGCTTTTATCAGTTATCCAATACTCGGGATCCTCCGTAGCTCTCAATGATTGATCTTTTTTAATTTTTGTTCTGCTTAGCTTACAATAGCAGGAGCTATTGGGGACAAGGTGCTTTGGGGTGGGGGGACGGAACACCCACCCCCCCATGTTGAGGGCATGTGGCCTAGTATGGTTCAGGAGGGGGGGAATGCACGCTTGTCCCCCCCTTTTCTGACCTGCAGGGCTGCATGCTCGGATAAGGGTCTGGTATGGATTTTTGGGGGACCCCACACCGTTTTTGTTTTTTAATTTTGTTGTGGGGCTCCCCTTAAAATCTATAGCAGATCGAAGGGCCTGGTATGCATTGGGGGGATCCAACTCAGTTTTTTTTTTTTTGAATTTTTGTGTTTTTTTTTTACATTCAGCTATCAGCGGGGAACCCACTGACAGCTGATGAGTCATCGTTGTTAAGGATGTGGTGGCTGGCTTCCCAGCCCACTCCTTAGCAGCCAGCTCAATGTGTTAAATTGCCACATTAACTAATGCAGTAATTACCGCTAAATCGATCAAATACCGCATTCGGCATTTAACTAAAAAATTTTGTGAATTGAACACATGCACAATTGTTACTGCATGAGGTATTTTGCCGCATTTTATTAGCCGTTATTTAACTCTTACTGAATTGACAACATAGTGTTGAAATCTGCACCCAAAAGGAAAACAAAAAAAATGAATAATGCTAGCAAAGTATGCTTTCCCAGCAACAGCATTTCTTACAAATCAAACATGTATGTCTGGTAAACAAAGCTGTGTCATTCTACCGAACCAACGAACGTACATATTCGCCAGCACACCATGGATCGATGAAACTTTGTCCAAAAAAGGTTTTTAATGAAAAAAATTACATCACAAAAATATAAGGTGCAACGTTTCGGAGCCGCGTAGGACCCCTTCGTCAGGCATGTGATCACATGCCTGACGAAGGGGTCCTACGCGGCTCTGAAATGTTGCACCTTATATTTTTGTGATGTAATTTTTTTCATTAAAAACCTTTTTTGGACGAAGTTTCAACGATCCATGGTGTGCTGGCGAATATGTACGTTTGTTTGATGTTTCCAGGACCCGCCATTTTGTTACGAGCCACATATACCAGGAATGAGTGCGATAGGAATATCAATCTGACTATTCTACCGAACCAATGAAACATTTAAATCACAAGCTGGTGTTATTGCGTCACTGCTGGAACATCAGAGAAGCAACAGGAAGAACAGAATGTCCAAAAGACAAACTACAAACGACAGACACAAGACATGTAGTCAACCAGTGCTCATTTCAGTAACTGCAAAGAGTATTGCAAAATGCAGAAGCCAAAATAGTGCCCAATGTATACAATAACACAGCACAAGTGTGAAAAAGAGGCATTTTGCATGATTGCTGTTGTAAAAACCAATGAAAGCGAATTGGTGGATTGAAGTCAGCACAAGGTTGCACATAGAACCAGCACCGTAACCCCTTTACACTGGCCAGAGCTGGCGCGTTAAATGGGCCATGATGCCCAGAGCCAGCAGGCAGGGCTCCCAATCTTTCCGTCATTGGGAGCACTGCCTGACAACTCTTGATCATCAGTAGTTGACTGTGAGCTGTTGATGATACTTCAGTGACAGTTCTGGGAGTGCCAATAAAACGTGCACTAGAAAAACATAGTGGTGCATATATGCGGTGGCTGAGCATTAATCCCTGCTGCCCTGGTGCTGCATATATATGTAACGCTGTCGTAAAATGGTAAAAGGCTAAGTGTGAATTTTTACAGATACTGTTTGCTTGAAATACAGCTCTGATGAGACCTTTGCAAAGTTCTGCAAGTTCTGTAAACCCTGGCTTTAGAATGTTTGCAGTCCTGCACTGTACCTCATGTGTAAGATATTACAAAAATTGGGCATATACCTCCAAACTTTTTTGAGATAAAAAGAGAGGGACACCTTTTAGAGCACAGTATGTTTTCAAAGAGTATACCCCTCCCCTGCAACATATACAGTATACAGAGAATGAAGAATTCATGTCAAAAACACTTTTTTTTTCATATTGGCTATTTCATAATAACATATGATGTGGCTCCAAATGAGAAACAGACTCTCCAAATGAGGGACAGTTGGAAGCTATGGGAGGGGGTCAGGGATGAATAATTATAACACTATGATGTGCGCCCAAGCACACATGCTTTTTTGCGCGTTCCCGTGCGGCACAAATAGCACAACACCAAAATGCATGGTACTACACTACCATGTGTTTTTGCAGGCACAAATGCATGTGTATTTGCTAGATTCCTGCATCACATCTGGTGTAAACTTAAGTCCTTAATGTTTAAAGCATAACTAAAGGCAAAACTTTTTTTCAGTTTTGGATAGAGTGGAGAGGGATTAGAACTTGTCCTGTTTACCATTATTATTGAACAACTCTTCTGGTTGTTCCCAGAAGAGTAATAGAGGGGAACACTAGTTCTGTTGACCTGGGGGACCCAATGAATTCCCTTAATTTTCAGGCATTTGTTCTTACTTCCTGTTTGGCTGTGGGACAGGAGAAGTGAAGGGAAATCTCCGCAATGGGACACAGATGGTGAAAAAAAAATCTGACAGGGGTTATTACCCTGCCTTGCTCTATTCAAAATGAAAAATATATGTTTTGCCTATAGTTCTACTGTAAGATTACTTTTACAGATCTTGCTCTAGTCCACATCTTCCACTATCTTCGCAAATATACCATATATTTCCTTCATTTTTCCAAAGCTGTGTCAATGTAGAATTTTTGTCCTGGGCTTTTCTGCCATGATGTTCTTGGGATATCCTGCTACTTGCAGAAGGATTCTTGATGCCATCGTGAATAAACCTAAGCCAACACTTTTCAAGCTTAAAGTGGCAGGAGTCAGGAGCCTACCACATGGGTAAAATAGTTTTTGATTACTGGAAAAATTGACATCTCAATTGCTTCTTTGATCTCAAAGAGCCTAACAAAGCACTCAGGATTTGACTGGAATTCTACTTTAAGTAAATCAACTCACTTTCCTAACTATACTTTAACCTGCTCCCACTCCCATTCTAAGCCTATTTTAGCTACCCTGTAAAGTAAAGATGCTTATTCTTACCTATTCTGAAGCTTCTTCGGTCCGGTCACATGATCGGCTCCTGGTGCCGGCTTCAAAGTCGAGGAGGGACAGCTGTCAACAAATGCCACATAGTAAGCCAATGGATGAAGTCACAGTCCAGGCTTTGCAGCTGTTGTTGGCTATCTCTCCTCTTCACTGAAGCCAGATGCTGGAGAAATCATGTGACCGGACTGGAGCTTCCTCAGAATAGGTAAGTATAGACATCTTTCCTTTACAGGGTGGTATGAATAGGCTTAGAATGGGGATGGGAGCAAGTTAAGTATTGTTAGAATTCGACTGGAATTGTACCTTAAGGCAAAAAGGTTGTACGCTTTGCAAGGGAAGTTGCACATTGCATGGGCATTTTCCACAGAGGTCATTAAATGTAGTGAAATGTCACATTGTATATGATTGTATATGATTTAATGATGGAAACGGTTGGACTTTCCGACGGCAAATGTGCAATCAGAGCTTGTTGTCGAAAATTCTGACCATGTGTAGACTCCATCGTACAGTTTCCATTGAAATTTCCGTAAATATACGCACTAAATATTTGAGATCTGGTTCTCAAATCTTCTCAAATCTTCCAACAACAAAATCCGTTTGCGTTAATTCCGATCGTGTGTAGACAGTTCCGACACACAAAGTGCCACGAATGCTCAGAATCAAGCAGAAGAGCAGCACTGGCAATCAAACTTAATTTTTCTCGGCTCGTCATACGTCACCGACATTCGGAATTTCCGACCAACTTTGTGCGACCGTGTGTATGCAAGACAAGTTTGAGCCAACATCCGTCGGAAAAAAAAACATGGGATTTTATTGTCTGAATGTCCGATCGTGTGTACGTGCCATTACAGTGTGCAACTCCTCTGGCAAAGTGAACAGTCTATTTGCCTTTGGGTAAGCAATCCAGTACCTCTGCATTCCCCCACCGACTACTATCTGGTCAATCTAGATTAATATCGATCAACTGTTTTTTAATGCACCCAGGCATGACCCAAGTTCTGCAGTTTGAAATCATATCTGCTATGGAAGTGTTTCAGCAAATAAAGCAGAAGCATTTGGAGACATCGAAGGCATCCACATAATGGCAGGTACCATGATCCAAGGTACCAGAAATCATAATGCATAATGTTATGTAAAGAACAAAAAAACAGCATCAACGTCAGCAAAGATAAATATACAGTACTTGGTAAAAGAAGTTGCAGTAAATACATGGGTACCATCAAATCTTCAGTGGGCACAAAGCCTAATGATAAGAACTGTGGCAGACCTAACCAAGATAGGGGCCTCTGGAGAGGACTAGGAGCAACACTCTTATCCACTGACTATGGCCCAGGGAGAGAACAGATCATTCTCTAATGATGGACTACCACTTAATGGACACTGAGAACGTGGTTTGGATTACAAATCCTGCTCTGTGTAGTGATTTTGCACAGTGCAGCCCAGATCCTCCTCTTCTTAAGTCCCTCTTCGGCGCTCCTGGCCCCTTCCTCCTGCAGAGTGTCCCCACAGCAAGCAGCCTGCTATGGGGGAACCCGAGCTGAGCCAATCAGACACAGAGCCGCGGCCCGGCCCTGCCCCCTTTCTCTCCTCATTGGCTTTGATTGACAGCATCAGGAGCCAATGAGGAGGGAGAGTCCTGGACAGCCAAGTGTCGTGCAACATTGTTGGATCGAGATGGGCTCAGGTAAGTATTAGGGGGGCTACTACACACAGAAGACTTTTTATCTTAATGTATACATATATATGTATGTATGTATATATATTTATCGTAATTTTTCATTAAGATAAAAAACCTTCTGCCTTTACAACCACTTTAAGCGCTAAATGCACCTAGTGCTTAGGCAAGTTATGACGTGTTTATGCATGTTCAGCTTTTTTTCCTGCCAGAACACTCCCCTCCTGAACGTGCAAGCAATGGGCTTTTTTTCTGCCTCTAAACACCTATGTGTGCAAGGACACATAGGCTAACATCGGGTGGGGGGGGGGGGGTGGGCTATACAAGGGTCCGGCAGCATGATATAAAATGAAATCTTCTTTATTAGTAATCCATCAAGACATAAGGGAATGACTAAGGCCCTTGTGGGGGCTGAAACACATCAATCTTTTGCATATTGAATTCCCCTATGTCTTAAGGGATTACTAATAAAGTAGATTCAATTTTATACTGTGCCGCCGGACTCTTGTATATCTTCAGATTATGCTACAGAGTTTGGGGCTGTTGTTAAGGCACCGGTAAACTATCTCCAGCATTTTTATCAATTTATCCTGGTTTTATCAATTTATCCTGTTGATGCCCAGCATCCATCCTAATACTTAGCATTCCCTTATCATCCCTAATTAATTCCATCTTCTCCTTTTCCCCTTAACCACTTGCTTACTGTGCGCATAAACACCCTTCCTGCCCAGACCAATTTTCAGCTTTCAGTGACAATTGCGCGGTCATGCAATGCTGTAACCAAATTCATTTTTAATAATTTCGTTCGCACAAATAGAGCTTTAGTTTGGTGGTATTTATTCGCGACTCCGTTTTTTATTTTTTGCGATATAAGCGAAAACATAGCGGAAATTTTGAAAAAAAAACAATATTTTCTCCTTTCTTTTTTAAAAGAAATCCAATAAAATCAAATGTTGTCATAAATTTAAGCCAAAATGTGATCTGCTACATGTTTTTTGTAAAAAAAATTCCGTTAAGTGTATAATAATTGGTTCGCGTGATCACGGACATATGTACACAAATGATCATGTACAGGTGTGTGCAGGTGATCACGGACATATGTGTGCAGATAATCATTGGCACATGTTATTTTACTGGGACATATGTGAGGGACATGTGTTTTTATTATTTGGGGACATGTGTGTTTTGAGGACATGTGTGTTTTGGGGACATGTGTGTTTTACTGTGGGGACATGTGTGTTTTTACTGTGGGGACATGTGTGTTTTACTGTGGGGACACTACACTGGTGATCAGTGAGTAAAAAGCTGTAAAAAAAAACAGCTAATACTCACTGATCACCAGCCGGCTGCAGCGATCCGCTCTCCTCTCCTCACCGACGACTTCCGTGTGAGGAGAGGAGAGCCGATTGCCTAGCAACCGGCTGTTTGTTTACATCACATGACGGCTGTGATTCGACACGGCCGTCATGTGATCAGGAGGGCCAATCACTGAGCCCTCCTGCCGATTCGAGATGCGCCGTGTCCGGGTGACACGGCCGCATCGGGATCGCGCCGCTGCACGGGCACACGCGATCCCTCTACTTCTGAAGGACGTTCCGGAACGTCCTATCAGAAGTAGACGGCTCCCACCCGGCCGTATATGTACAGTGGCCGGGTGGGAAGTAGTTAACTATTATTTTCGTGATTTTTTTATCTCTTTTTTTCCAACCATTAATATTAAACTTTTTTGACTGGACATGCGCTTTAAATATTATTTTTCAGAGCTATTAGTAACAAAAACAAATATTAAATTGCATATCTTTTATGCTGCTTACAAACGTTCTTCAACATTAAGTCCTAAAATCTTTGCTCGTCTTTGTAATTTCCTCTTTGGCTTCCTCTAGACTCAGCACTCTGCTAAAAGCAATTGTCTCTTTCCTAATTAATTAACATTACTTTCCAGTTAATGTGACATATTTCAAAGGCTATTGAACAAATGTGTCTCTGCACAAGGGTGTAAATATGCAAGATGAGCCTGAATCATATTGTATTATATATCCCTGCTTTATTCTGAGTACCACCAGACAATTGGAATCAATTACAGACCATAACATAAATATAATTCTGTGAACACAGCATTACGTTCTGCTCCATTTTGCAGGCAAAGAGCTGTTAAAAGTCTAAAGCCGTGCATTATTGGAAACGTCTCCATTTCTTATCTCTGGGCACTAATCTGTGTGAATGCCGAAGGATGAAACACCTTCCTGTTAAAGCTTCTTTAGTACAGGGATTCAGCATAGTGTTATACACGAGGGGAAATTAACAGTGAATGTGCAGTACACTACAAAAACAACAGAGGTTTTAGCATGGCAATCCACTTCCTAAATGGATGTAGGAACACTTTGGATGCATTCACCCATCTGTGCTCTTTTGTACACTTAAACACATGAGAAACCGCATATAAAATACAAATAATTGCTTGCAGTAATGCTGTGTACACAATAGCTGTGTTGAGATGCATTCAGATCACTGTTTTAGCATTTATTTTTAATGTGCATTTTGCTGTGTTTTACTGCTTTTTAGCATGCTTTTGCTGCGTTTTAATCTGTTTTGCTGTGTTTTTAGCATATTGCAATATATTAAGCCCAACTCCAGGATTGAAAATTGAGCCATAGGCAGATCCCTTACATTTCCCTAAGTAACTATCTGTGTTTTTTGTTTTTTTCTACTTAACCTAAATATCATTTTAAAGTTGTCACATGACCGCTGCTGCGAATAATGGCATATATGTGTCACGTGGTGCTTGCCTAATCAAGCAATGCTTTGCATTTATTCATGCAAAGCATTCTTTGAAATATGCTGGGCTGAGCAGCCAACCTCCTGTATTCAGAATGCATCAGGGCAGCTGCTTGACATGGGACCCAGAAACAACCGGAGACCGTTGGAGTGATTTTCAGCTTCCCGGGGCATCGGCCAGGTATGGTATGTGCATAGTTACGCTGGACCAATGTAACTATGTATAAAATATCCATACCTGTAATCCTTCCTTAACCACTTTCCTACTGGGTACTTTCACCCCCTTCCTGCCCTGGCCAATTTTTTATAGCTTTCATCTCTGTTTCACTTTCAATGACAATGGCGCGGTCAGGCAACACTGTACCCAAACAAAATTTTTATCATTTTTTTCGCAAAAATAGAGCTTTCTTTTGGTGGTATTTAATCACCACTGGATTTTATATTTTTTCTAAATAAACAAATAAAGACCGAAAAAATTAAATAAAAAATCAAACATTTTCATAGTTTGTTATAAAATTTTTCAAACAGGTAATTTTTCTCCTTTGCTGATGTGCGCTGATGAGGTGACACTGAAAGTCTCCACTGATGGGCACTAATGAAGTGGCAAAGGTAGGCACTGATGAGGAGGCACTGATGGGCACTGATGAGTTGGCACAGGTAGGCACTGGTGGGCACTGATGAGACTGCACTGATGAGGCAGCACTGATGAGGAGGCACTGGTGGGCACTGATGAGGCTGCACTGATAGGTGACACTGATGAGGAGGCACTGATGGGCACTGATTGGCAGCACTGAAGGGAAGTTATTGGCAGCACTAATGGGCTGCATGGTGGGCACTGAGGTGGCACAGTTAGGCACTGGTGGGCACTGATGAGGTGGCACAGGTAGGCAGCACTGATGGGCACTGATAGGAGGCACTGATGGGCACTATTAGGCGGCACAGATAGGTAACTCTGATGAGGCACTGATTGGAAGCACTGATGGGCACTTATTAGCAGCACTGGTGGGCACTGATTGGCAGAACTGGTGGGCACTGTTGGGACTGCACTAATAATCAGGACACTGATAATCAGTGCAAATGTCCCTTTTAGAGAAGCCAGCTATTGGCTCTCTTTTCCTCTCATAATGCTGTCAGCATGAAGAAAGGGGTGGCGATAACCGTCTTCTATTTACATCCGTGATCAGCTGTGATTGGATACATCTGATCACATGGCAAAGAGACAATGATTGGTAAAGAGCCACCCTGCAGGGTGGGCGCAATCATGGGAGACAGTCATATGACAGCCTCCCAGAACTAGCTTCCCAAACTGTAGCCGTCATTCGGCTATATCGTGGTCGGCAAGTGGTTAAGAGAATTTATCATTTGTTTTGGTCCTGAAAATTTCAGAAACTAATGTACTGCACTAAGTTGCCAGCACAAAAAAAAAAAAACTATTATACCACCTTCTCCAAACAAAAAGCACTGGTAAAAATGAAGGCTTTAAGGGAGAATTCCACCCTTTGCAAAAATAATAAATGCCCTCCATACTGCAAACGTGCAGGTATTATTTTTTTGCTTTGGATCAGCTGATCATGGGTGCAATGCTCTGGCTCCTGCAGACTCCCCCCCCCCCCCACTCAGGTCCATGCCAACACATGGACCTTCAGTTATAGAGCTGGAGGAAGTATCAATAGGCTACAGATGTATTGATGTCGCTGCACTTGTGCTCCATTGATAACTATAGTTCCTCTGCCTTGGTGTCAGGTGTCACTTGTCGTTTTTTTATTCACAGATCCCTGTGTATGAATGACACAACTGTGCAAGCAAGGCTATGCACAGCTGCATCAAATGAAAGAAATTACATGAGCTGGCAAGGAGAAGAACCCCCTGATTCTGTAAATAGGGGTGGGGGGCCTTGGAACACCCTAAATATGGGTGTAAAAACATAAAACATGGTAAAAAGTATTTTGACTTGGCTTGTAGGTCAAAGGTAGGGCTGTATTTCGAGTTTATGTAAGTGGCAGGGAGGTAGTAACTAGAAAAGAAGGATTCTTCTTTTTTATGTGCAGCTTTTATTTAACTCATTAACCAAATAGAGATTCAAATGTGCTGTCAGGAAACACTTGCACAGCTGTTATCTTACTTTAAGCACTTGAATACAATTAAACTGCGGTCACTTGGCTTTCCGCACTGAAATACACTTAATCTGCGGTTACATGACTTATGACACTTGAATATAATCTGTCACAACAGCAGCAATGTATCTCCTGCCATACAGTATATACTGAAGTATTTATTGTTTTCGGATATTAAACCTTTTCTCTTGGGGCAATTGAAAGTACCTTGATATTGTCTGTATATCCTTCACTCGCTCTCCAGTCTACATGGGGGAATACAACAAGTATTTGCTAAAATTCTACAATTTCTCAAACCAGGAATATTTTTTGAGGATTATTAAAAGAGAGGTTTGAGTAATTGCCTATAGTCATTTTTGAAATTTACGTTCTTCACAAGGGTTTGTATTGCAGCCCCATGCCACCGCTCACTACCACTGGAGCCTGTGCACAAGCTACTGGGTCTTGTCCAATAATGTTTACAATGATTTACCATCTGCACCTTTAAAGGAATGCTATTCTGCTATCTCTACCTCCCTGTGGCTAACTCCAGTTCAGGCTACAAGCATATCTTGGTACAGTGCACGTGCACATAACTTTTTCACGACCAGAGGTCATTGAAGCCTAGGAAGAAATATGACTATGTTCACTCTTCTGTGCTGTGCGATAAGTCCCAGCATGGTGTTAAAGCACCAGAGATATGCCCCTGTGGAAGACTTTTTGTCGAAACGCGTCGGGCCAGCTATCCTACGCCCCTCATATTGCCTAATTTTTAAATTGTCTCGAGATTTTTATTTTATTATTTTTTCATGTTCACATGCATATGTGAATAAATTATTGCTTTTTGACCTGCACCATTGGAGTGGTCTCCCTTTTTTATTCCCTTCCCCGGTCTTCGTCATCATTTCTGTGACCATTGGATGATCGCATGCTGAGTACACCAACTTTGCGGACCGATCCAGTATACAGCACCGAAAATCGTTGGAGGTCCAGTCTACAGCGGCTTTCCATAGATGCAAGACCTTCCATCTCTATGCCTATCTGATGTGTATGCCGTATGGTAGTCACATCCAACACTTCCGGTAAGCGTATTTACGCCTTACTCTGACATCAGTCAAGTATACACTTTTATCTGTCTTCATTGAGTGGATCAGAAGGACTTTCACTGTTATGCCATTATTATATGGACTTTATCACTCTGTTTAATCTGGAGTCATCTTAGCACTGTCACTTTGTTATACAGCTCACGCATTGTTTTTCTTTGAGTGTTGTGACATACACACACTTTGGCACATACATTAGCGCTACAATTTTTGATCCATACGCATTTTTGACTTTGTTTGTTTTGTTTGTTGGCAGCTTTTGTATGGCTCTAATAGATTAGCGCGGTTGTTTTCCCCATAAACTCCTTTCTTGACAAATTTCTGCATCTGGATAATGTGCTCCTCGCTGCCCTCAAAAGACTGGCGACATCCAATTTGACTGTAGGTATAGGAAACAAAGAAGGCGTGTAGGCCTAGCGCATTATCCTAAAAACATTTTTTACTGAATATTGTAAAATGGAGGTGAATGTACTCACAAACCAATGCTTGCATCATAGCTTAGACATAACATCATCTACTTAAGTCCATATACGTAAATTCACAATGCTCGTAGACACATTGGATAGCACATTTCGAGGTTACCCTCTTGTTCAGAGCCTAAAGAACATGCCCATTCCATATCTTATTATACATGATGATGAATCACCTTTAGTAATAACAACTCTATATAGGTCAATCCCAACTATACAGGGTGGTCTAGTATGTTCAATGGTGATGAATTCCAAGGTCAAATGTATAACAAATGTAATAATATATATACAAAAATGTATATACACATGTAAAAACATGTACCTAAAGTGAATATACATGTGTGTATATATAGAGAGAAAGACTACAGCATACATATTAGTAGTGATGATTGGTTACATCCTTTCTGAAAATTAAAATCCATAATTCATGTGTGTGCATGTATGTGCATATGTCTGTGTGTGTGTGTGTGTGTGTGTGTATATATATATATATATATATATATATATATATATATATATATATATATATATATATATATACAGTACATATATATCTCCATCCCACGCAGTATTCACTATGAATATGATTGTATACCTTTTTTTACACCCCTACATTTATGTGTGTGTGTATTTATAGCTATATATAGATATATATATATGCATTTCCATATATTTATACTCGTTTGTACTCTCTACTACGATGGTTTTAAAAAAAAAGGACCATGGATGTTTATTTTCAGAAAAGATGTAACCAATAATCACTACTAATATGTATGCTATAGTCTCTCTCTCTCTCTATATATACATATATATTCACTTTAGATACATGTTTTTACATGTGTATATACCTTTTTTATATAAAATTATTTATACATTTGACCTTGGAATTCCTCACCATTGAACAAACTAGGCCACCCTGTATGTTCAGTTGGGATTGACCTATATATAGAGTTGTTATTACTAAAGGTGATTCATCATCATGTATAATAATATATGGAATGGGCATTTTCTTTAGGCTCTGAAGAAGAGGGTAACCTCGAAACGCGTCAACTGATGTGTCTACGAGCATTGTGAATTTACGTATATGGACTTAAGCAGATGATGTTATGTCTAAGCTATGATGCAAACATTGGTTTGTGAGTACATTCACCTCCATTTTACAATATTCAATAAAACATGTTTTTAGGATAATGCGCTAGGCCTACACGCCTTCTTTGTTTCCTATACGTACATTGAAGCCTAGGGACCATGACCAATTTTAGAAGCATCAGTATGTTAATTTACCATAGGGTTTGTCAATAATTCACTGAACAATTCACCCAGTAAATAATTTGAATAAATATGTACTGTATCTATATATACTGTATGTATGTGTATATATATATATATATATATATATATATGTGTGTGTGTGTGTGTGTGTGTGTATATATATATATATATATAGATATCGATATAGATATAGATATATATATACACATACATATACTGTATACTAAGTGAGATTTCACAGGATACAGGATTTGCTGAGCAATAGACAGTCACATTCACTCTACTTATATTCTACAATGGAGTTAATGTACACCCGATCAATTCATCTGACAGTAAATGGCCATCAAGTCTCATGTACAGTGTAATTGAAGATGGAAAAAAATATCAGTTTCAGCACCACGGAGAGCAGTCCTGTCAAGAGTATTACATTTATTTTTTAAAATAAAATAAAAAATCCCCCAGAACTAATTAGCCAGGCATGTGACCCAATATCCCCATTGCAAGGAAGCTTTGAGTGTGCAGCCCCCTGTTATGCTGATATAAGCCTGCATGCTCTTCAAAATTGGGGGTGGATTTGGACTAAGCCAAATATGGGCAATGGTATCACGGGGAACTCCATCCTCAGAAAATTGCTCTAAGCTTGGATAATTTGCCAGTTCTGAAATACGCAGCTCAGTTTTCATTCTGGCACAGTGTTTGCCTACCAGGAAGACAGTACACTTGTGCATGCACAGGATTGAAGTCCCACATTGGCCACATTGGCCAATCAAGACGGCTGAAGACCGGCACCCAGAAGAGGGGAGAAGGTGGTTCTGGTGCCAATGAGGGACCTCGGTCCACTGAAGCAGAGGTTACTATTGCAGACTTAAGTTCCACTTTTTTTTTTAAGATTACATTTTTATTTCTTTTTTTGCATAAGTTGAATACAAATGTACAGCATAAATATTGAACACTTGTCCACTTTAAAACTTTACATCATTCTTTAAGTCAGGTTCTTGTTATTTAATGAGAACCAGAAACTTATGCTGAGAAAACTATGATGTCCCCTACGAAAAATGGTAGCTAATTGTCATTAAAATGTATATCAAGCCAAAAACCTTTTTATTTTTAAACAGAGGGGAGAAGGGTTAAAACCATTGTCAAGTTTTTACTGCTATCCAGGCCTCTATTAGAGGTAATTCCTCTTCTGTCCCGGTTACAATGGTTTTACCAGACAGGAAGTGAGGAAAAATTTTGTATAGTGACAGCGATCGTAATGGGGGTTCCAGCCTTCCCCTGCTATTTCCGTGTTGCTGTTGGAGTTTTCAGAAGGACATGACATTTTTTCTAACAAAGCCCCAGATAGCAGAAAAATCCCCAACATGGATTCTAACCCTTTTCCACTCTACTTGTTCTAGATCAGTGAATAAGAAATTGCTAAAGCTCTTGAAAGAGAATGACAGTCACTGGCATTGCCAAAGAAGAGGACAGCAATGGCAACCTATATATTTCTCTTTGTAAAAGTTGGCTGATCACAAAATAGTTTAGTGAACAATATTGGGGAAATCACCATTCTGCTAGTTATTCTAAACATAAGATTGGTTAAAGGGAATGTATAGTCGTTTTGTGCAGATTTTTGTATTTTATAACCAATAAAAAAAGTACACTTTTAACTAATGTTACAATTTGATATATTGCATTCTTACAGTATCTCACAAAAGTGAGTACACCCCTCACATTTTTGTAAATATTTTATTATATCTTTTCATGTGACAAAACAGAAGAAATGCCACAAATTGGGCCCAAAGTGTCAATATTTTGTGTGGCCAACATTTCTTTTCAGCACTTCCTTAACCCTCTTGGGCAAGGAGTTCACCAGAGCTCCACAGGTTGCCACTGGAGTCGATGGGTGGATGTTAGGAGACCTTGCGCTCCTCCATCTTCCGAATAAGGATGCCCCACAGATGCTCAATAGGGTTTAGGTCTGGAGACATGCTTGGCCAATCCATCACCTTTTACCCTCAGCTTCTTTAGCAAGGCAGTGGTCGTCTTGGAGGTGTGTTTGGGGTCATTATGTTGGAATACTACCCTGCGGCCCAGTCTCTGAAAGGTAGGGGATCATGCTCTGCTTCAGTATGTTACAGTACATGTTGGCATTCATGGTTTCCTCAATGAACTGTAGCTCCCCATTGCCAGCAGCACTCATGCAGCCCCAGACCATGACACTCCCCCCACCATGCTTGACTGTAGGCAAGACACACTTATCTTTGTACTCCTCACCTGGTTGCTGCCACACATGCTTGACACCATCTGAACCAAATACGTATATCTTGGTCTCATCAGACCACAGAACATGGTTCCAGTAATCCATGTCCTTAGTCTGCTTTCCTTTAGCAAACTGTTTCTGGGCTTTCTTGTGCATCATCTTTAGAAGAGGTTTCCTTTTAGAACGACAGCCATGCAGACCAATTTGATGCAGTGTGCAGTGTATGGTCTGTGCACTGACAGGCTGACCCCCCACCCCTTCAACCTCTGCAGCATTGTTGGCAGCACTCATCTGTCTATTTCCCAAAGACAACCTCTGGATATGACACTGAGCACGTGCACTCAACTTTATTGGTCGACCATGTTCTGAGTGGAACCTGTCCAGTTAAACTGCTTATGGTCTTGGCCACCATGATGCAGCTCAGTTTTAGGGTCTTTGCAACCTTCTTATAGCCTAGACCATCGTTATGTAGAGCAACAATTTTTTTTTCAGATCCTCAGAGAGTTCTTTGCTATGAGGTGCCATGTTGAACTTCCAGTGACCAGTATGAGAGAGTGAGAGTGATAACAACAAACTTAACACACCTGCTCCCCATTCACACCTGAGACCTTGTAACACTAACGAGTCACATGACACCGGGGAGGGAAAATGGCTAATTGGGCCCAATTTGGACAATTTCACTTAGGGGTATACTCACTTTTGTTGCCAGTGGTTTAGACATTAATAGCTGTGCGTTGAGGGTATTTTAAGGGGGCAGCAAATTTACACTGTTATACAAGCTGTACACTCACTACTTTACATTGTAGCAAAGTGTCTTTTCTTCAGTGTTGTCACATCAAAATATATAATAAAATGTGAGGGGTGTATGTTATGTAGCCTTGTTTCTAGCCGGGAAGTAGAGCCCTCGTTTTCATTTCCCTAGCAGTAGTAATTTTTAGCACATCTGAGTGGTACTTGTGTATAAGAAGCACTAGGGTTTATTTTACCTAAACTAGAGCAGCTCTGCATAGAAACCAATCAGCTTCCACATTTTATTGCTAAAGCTTAAGGCCACTTTCACACTGAGGCGCTTCTAAACTGCCAGTAAAAACACTGAGCGCTTTTGAAGAGCTGTTCAGGCGCTTTTGAAGAGCTTTCCATTCATTTCAATGGGGAGGGGAGTTTTTTTTACAGCCCTGCCAGCACACTGCCCCAGTGTGAAAGCGTTCATTGATTTTAATGGAAATAAGTTTTCATGAGCTTTTTAGGCGCTGTTTTTAGTGCGACAGCGCCTGAAAAGCGCCTCAGTGTGAAAGGGGCCTAAGTGAACAAGCTGAAGTTAGAAGCTGATTGGCTATCATGTACAGCTGCACCAGCTTCTGAGTGCACCAGTTTTAGTAAATCTACCAGACGGGTTTTTTTTTTTTGAGGCCATGTACAAGATGCCTTAAATACTGTTTGTAATATCCTTATTTTGAAATACAACACAGACTGCTGGTATACAGCAGAGTACCTGATTGGTTCTAATTGGCTATCATAAAATTGCTTGGCTTCATTAATGAAACAGTGTACATTCAATCAGTTTTGTGCAATAACCGTATTGTCCTATGTTTCTCCATTTGTATTTTACCTCCAGGCAACATTTCCTAACAATGTGGGCATAGGACAAAAAATAAATTGGGCTCATGTCATCTATTCTCTGAGGAGTATTATAAATGATAGGCTCAGACAGGAAACTAGGTTACAAAAAGCACATCTGGTTTTAGTAATTATCCATTAAGACAGGTTCAGAACAACCAGGGGAATGAAAGTGACTTTGGACTGACAGTTATTTAGCCCAAGAAAGAATAAAAATCAATGCATAAATGCTATGTATTGCATTTTTTAAATGTATATTCATGAGCTTATGTCATGAGAATCATATCCGAAAAATATTTCCATCATTGCCAAAACTAAAAAACTGCTTCTAGCGATATTACTATTATTATTTTTTGTTGTTATCATTGATACTTTTATTATGACAAAACACTTATATTTTACACTGTGGTTAGGGACAAACATTTTATATTTTAAGTAATTCAGGCAACAGCCTATCTATTTTATTACTTTTTGATCCTGGTTTTCCTCCTGTGCTATCTGTCTTGCATCATATAGTAAACCCCCGCTATATTGCGGTTCAGTTATTGCGGTCCCGGTATATCGCAGTATTTTAATTAGGACCTGTTATTCTGATATTGTGGTAATATTTCGCCATTTTCTCAGTTATGTACTCTATTTTTTACTGTACTGTTAAGACAATATTTTTGTGTTTTAAAAATCCTCTTGATCTCTCTCTCTATCTTTAATGTGTTTCTATTGCATAAAAGTGTGTTTAAAGACCTTTAAATGCTATTAAAAAATTAACAAAACATGCCTAGGGTGTATTTAAATAGGGTCTTTCTAATTCGCGGTTTTTCACTTTTCGCGGGTGGGTCCGGAACATAACCCCAGCGATGGAGGGGGGTTTACTGTATATCCATAGAGCAGGGGTAGGCAAGCTTTGAGAGGTGGAAATCTACCTGGGTAACAAAGAGATCAAAGAGCTCTGGGGTGCAGCGCCACTTTTTTCTTTTTTAAGAAATGAACTAGCAAGTTCCCAATAAAAAGTAACGACAACATGAAGAAAACTTAGAAAAATCGAATAAAATGCCAATGTAAATATAAACTTAGCCTGTATTACAATTTAGCCTCATTGAGAAACCCTACATTCACTTTCATTCATACATTTTTAAAGTCTGGGGAGTAATTGGTCACCCCACAAGACTGATGCCATTCACCATGAAAGCAGAACATCTGGTACTGCAGACTGATTTGCTCCACTAGTTTCAGGGCTGGCTGGCCTTAATGCTAGCCCGGCTGTCTACTCTGAATTTTGGCCAGTGTAAGTAGTATGTAGGGCATTGTACAGAGGTCAGAAGGGTGTTTGCAAGTGTACAAAAGTCAACAGGATGAAGAGAAGTGTACAGATGTCAGCAGTATTAGGAGCAGTGTATAGTGATCAGTAGGGCAGAGGTCGGGTGAGCAGATCAGGAGTTAGCAGGGCAGAAGACAGGGCACCAGCAGGGCAGAGGCCAGGGTGTCAGCAGGAGGGCCAGGAGGGTGTGGTATGGGGGAAGGGAAAGTTATTGGGGGGCAAGAGGTCACTTTACTGGGGGATCAGAAGGGTAGAGTCCAGGGGGAGCAGGAATGTATGGTACATAAGGGAGGCCGGAGGGAATAATACTGGGAGGTAAGGAGGGCACAGTACTGGGAATGTCGGGAGGGTATGGTACTGGGAAGGCACAGTACAGGGGGGCAGGAGAGCATGGTACAGGGGAGGCAGGAGGGCACAGTACTGGGGGACCAGGAAGGTATGGGCAGGGGGAGCAGGAGGGTATGGTTCAGGGGGGGCAGGATGGCTGGGTACTGGGGGTGTCAGCAGGGCATAGTACTGGCAGGTCAGGAGGGCACGATACTGGGTGTCTCAGGAGGGTGCAGTACTGAGGTTGTCAGGAGGACACAGCACTGGGAGGTCAGGAGGATGCAGTATTTGGAGGTCAGGAGGGCATGGTACTGGGAGGTCAGGAGGGTACGGTACTGGAGGGGTCAGGAGGGCATAGTATTGGGGTTGTTAGGAGGGCCCAGCACTGGCTAGTCAAGAGGGTGCAGTACTGAGAGGTCAGGAGGGCATGGTACTGGGAGGTCAGGAGGGCAAGGTACTGGGGGGTATCAGGAAGGCACAGGACTGGGAGGTAAGGAGGGCACAGTACTGGGGATGTCGAGAGGTCATGGTACTGGGTGGTCAGGAGGACACTGTACTGGGAGGTCAGGAGAGCATGGTACTGGGAGATCAGGAGGGCATGATAATGGTGGTGTCATGAGGGCACAGTACTGGGAGTCGGGAGGGCATGATACTGTGGTGTTAGGAAGGCACAGAATTTTTCTGATGCAGAGTGGCCCTGCAAAGCTGCTTTGGCAGATCTACTGTACCTGTTCTGCGGTTGATCCCCATCGGCTCTCCTCTCTCATCCATCCCACATATCACCCACAAACGCCTTGAATAGATCAGTGTGTTGGGGGTACTGCACTGAGAGGAAGAGCTCAGGCATGTTCATAGAACAGCGTGAACCTGCCCAAGCTATTCCAGAGGCATGTATGCAAGGGGCATGCTGCTTGATTGGGGAATATCTCTGCAGCCTAGGATTGGCTGATTTTGCGCCTGCACTGCAGCTCTGGGGGAAAATGATCAAGGGTCACATAGAGCAACCACATTTTCTGTATGTCACTGAATGTAAGTGTAACTTTGCCATCTGCTGGTTTTTACTAAGTGCCGCATCTCAGGTCTCTGCTGTGCCCATCTAATCTCATCAGTGGGCCTTAAAGTGTTACTAAACCAGGACCCTGCATTTACTATATCTGGTTTCCCACAGTACACAGAACATGGAAATGTAATTATTTTAGTAAATCTAAACTGCTAAATACCTTTTCTCATCAGCAGTATATAGCAGTCTTGTGACATCTATCAGTGTCCAGCCAAGCACTGGTTAACGCTTGTAGGAGGAGTTTTCATTCTTCTCTGACTGCCCCATGGGTCTGCGTGGCTCCTGGCCCTCTGTCTGGACTATGCTGATCACATGCACCCTCCCAAAAAAAAAAAAAAATCTAGCAATACACATCAAACTGAGCATGTGCAGAGTGCCCCCAAACCTTTGTACTAGCAGGAGATGGATTGGGGACTGTGGAAGAAGGGGAGGATCAGAGAAGACAGGATCAAACAGCCTTTTTACACAATGCAGAGTGAGTATACAATCATGCTTTACTGCATATACAGACTGATTTTACTGTTGTGGGTTTAGTGACACTTTAAAGTGATGTCAGAACTACAAGCCAGTGTCTTACCAACAGATTTTCTATTTGCAATCACTACGAGAGAAGAAACTAGCTGCACTCCAGAATAAAAAGCCATAATCTGTGATCCCAGGTACAACAGAGCAACTGAACTCCTCCCTCTGATGTGTTTTACTCCTAATGAGCTTATTTGTAGAGGCTTTCTGCTTGGTTGTGCCCTGAATATCTGTCTATCGCTGACTTCTGTCTGTTTATGACTTGAATAATTCCTGTGTGTGGTTTGATCTGCATTGTTATTCAGTTTGTCTGTGTTTATGATCATTGACCTATTATTCTCTGCTGTTGACTGTCATGGTCCCTTTTACCTGTTTTAAATCTGGGCCCTTTTTCTGAGGTCTTGTGCCAGACCCAGCCACCAGCCTGCTCATTTTGCTACTGTCTTTGATTGCTCTGACCATCTGTCTGAGGACTTACAATGTTTTAGTATCTGACCTGCCTCTTCCCTGTTGCCACTGGCAATGCAGAGGGTCAAACTGGATGATAGTAAGCCTGTAATATGGCCAGCTGTTGTGTTCCATGTTTCTGGTACAGACATTTTATGTCAATGCCAGTCAGATG
Source organism: Lithobates sylvaticus (assembly GCA_028564925.1). Lineage (NCBI taxonomy): Eukaryota > Metazoa > Chordata > Amphibia > Anura > Ranidae > Lithobates > Lithobates sylvaticus. The sequence continues at coordinate 81,168,819 of CM053031.1, forward strand.
CAACCTGCTTGTGCCCATCAGATGCAGCCTGCCTGTGCCAGTCAGATGCAGCCTCCCTGTGCCCGTAAGATGCAGCCTTGCCTGTGTCTGTCAGATGCAGCCTCCCTGTGCCCGTCAGATGCAGCCTTGCCTGTGTCTGTCAGATGCAGCCTCCCTGTGCCCGTCAGATGCAGCCTTGCCTGTGTCTGTCAGATGCAGCCTGACTTTGCTAGTCAGATGCAGCCTGCCTGTGCCTGTCAGATGCAGCCTGCCTGTGCCCATAAGTGGCAGCCTGCCTGTGCATGTCAGATGCAGCCTCCCTGTGCCCGTCAGATGCAGCCATGCCTGTGTCTGTCAGATGCAGCCTGCCTTTGCTATTCAGATGCAGCCTGCCTGTGCCTGTCAGATGCAGCCTGCCTGTGCCCATAAGAGGCAGCCTCCCTGTGCATGTCAGATGCAGCCTGCCTGTGCCTGTCGGAGGCAGCCTACCTGTGCCAGTCAGATGCAGCCTACCTGTGCCAGTCAGATGCAGCCTTGCCTGTACCTGTCAGATGCAGCCTTCCTGTGCCAGTCCGATGCAGCCTTCCTGTGCCCATCAGATGCAGCCTTGCCTGTGTCTGTCAGATGCAGCCTCCCTGTGCCCGTCAGATGCAGCCTTGCCTGTACCCATCAGATGCAGCCTCCCTCTACCCGTCAGATGCAGCCTCCCTGTGCCCATCAGATGCAGCCTTGCTTGTGCCCGTCAGATGCAGCCTCCCTGTGCTGGTCAGATGCAGCCTCCCTGTGCTGGTCAGATGCAGCCTGCCTGTGCTTGTCAGATGCAGCCTGCCTGTGCTCCTTTAGATGCAGCCTGCCTGTGCCCTTCAAATACAGCCTACCTGTTCCAGTCAGATGCAGCCTTGCCTGTGCCAGTTAGATGCAGCTCTGCCTGTGCCCATCAGATGCAACCTGCCTGTAGCCATCAGATGCAGCCTCCCAGTGACTGTTAGATGCAGCCTACCTGTGCCTGGTTCAGAGCGGCGATCTCCGTGTGTCACGGAGCTGTATTTGAATTTTCCAGCCGCAGTAACAATGTCCTGCCTCCTGTAATCACGTCACACTGATTCAATGTCATTGGATCGGTGTGCCATCTATCACAGGAGGCGGGACATTGTTACTTCTGCCACCCAGACAAATCAGCTCCATGACACACGCTCTGCATACGGAGGAGGGATCAGAGGAGGAGGACTGGGTGCGCCAGGATGACACCCCGCAATGGACGGCACCCGGAACCCCTTCCCCTTTTTGGGCACTCCATTATCAGCATTTTTCATTTGGCCGGTTCCGAGAACAAAGTTTTCGGCCGATAATTTTCAGCAGGCAAAATTTACGGTGCACCACTACGGCCAGCAAATACCTTATACAGCCCACTTCCTGTTTCTTGTCTGGTCATTAGCCCCTCTCACTCTTGTGAGTTTGCCAGGAAGGGAGGGGGTGAGTCATAAAAGGGCCAATGAAAGCTGCAGAGCTGGAGGTGTGTCTCCGTGTAAATCCAGGAAGTGAACAGGCAGCAGCTTCAGCTGCCCACAGTTAAAATGGATGCAGCCAGACTTAGTGGAGGGAGATTTATGCAGCATAGTTGGCAAGTACAGAATCACAGTATATATAAAATATGCAAAGTGATTGGGGGAAAGCTTCAGATTGGCAGATCTTTTTATTATAAATATTGTGAACAGACTGTAGTTCCTTTTTAAATACAGAAATTTATATAGAGGCATAGACACTGGAAAATACACTAGGACAGAATAAAAAGAGTCCCTCAAGTTGGGATGAGAAAATAGGATGAGCTCTTCAGGCCTTCACCATTTGTAAAACATTTGTAAGGTCTCCCAAATGTCATTGGTCACACACAGGGCTCACCAAATAATGCAACCCTTCATATACAGTAAGAGTGGTCACATGCGCATAGTGAAATTCCCCCCGGGAAAGGGCACTCTCTACAGCCTCCCCTCATTCACACAGACACCAGGAATTTTTCTGTCAATTGTCACCATATACATCCACAACTTATTATATACAGTAATACCTCTGATTGTGAGTAACACGGTTTGCGAGCGTTGTCTTGCAAGACGAGCAGGATTCAAGCCTCTGGGGTATGCAGTACCGCATGTGGCCAGAGGTGTGTGGGGCGCTGGTGATGCTCTGAGATGCTCCGAGACACTCCATTCCAGAGTGTCTGAGAGCGCCTCCGAGTGTTTCCGAGTGTCTCTGGCGCCCCCGTACCTCTGGCCACATGCGATACTGCATACAACAGCAGTGGCACTGGAATGCATTATCTGAGTTTCCATTAATTAATATGGGGAAACTCGCTTTGATATATGAGTGCTTTGGATTACAAGCATGCTTCTGGAACATATTATGGTCGTAATCCAAGTACTACTGTACTTATATCTGTTGTGCTGAGTATCTAGTATCTCAGCAGCTAATATATGCACAGGGCTGGTGCAAGGATTTTTGACACCCTAGGCAAAACCTAATTTTGCCCCCCCCACCCCTGACTCCACCCATTTTGCCCTGCCCATGTATACCCAACCTTTGTAATGAAGCGCCCATCAAATGCAGCCTCACACGCGACCATCAATGCAGCCTCACCAGCGACCATCAATGCAGCCTCACCAGCGACCATCAATGCAGCCTCACCAGTTCCCATCAAATGCAGCCTCCCCAGCGCCTATCAATGCAGCCTACCAGAACCCATCAAATGCAGCCTCACCAGCGCCCATCAAATGCAGCCTACCAGCGCCCATCAATGCAGCCTCACCAGCGCCCATCAAATGTAGCCTCACCAGCGCCCATCAATGAAATGTTTGCTTGCTTCCATTAATTCAGGAATCGGGACACAGACACAGTCCTCCACCGCCGCTGCGCCTCTGACACTATGTGCGAACGGGGCGGCGGCTGCCTTCTGATGCTGAAAACTTAGTTGCTTGCTGCAGAGAGAAGAGATTAGGAACACCAGTGGCCAGGTGCCCTAGGCAGCAGTGTGCCCTAGGCGGCTGCCTAGTTTGCCCAGTGGTAGCACTGGCCCTGTATATGCATAGATTCACCAGAGTGCTGATATTTCACTTTTTAAAACACCAATTAGGTTATTTTTTTTGTGTCCTGCTATAATAATTTTTCTTCACTTCTTGTTCTAAAGACGCAACAAGAAATGAAAGGAAATATAACCAACGTGAGGGGAATTGCCCCTTTTAGTTAGTTGTCACCAGAATATCTGTCCCCATTGGATAATGAACTCACACCTCTTGCTTTGGTGACAACTCTAAAATGTTGGATTTCCCCTTACTTTTTGTCCGTGAGACGTTTGTCAGATAGATAAAGGGGTGCATCTCCCTGGAGGGGGACACAGACAGCAAAGAAAATAAAGGTAAACCCACTCAATGCAAAACAAAATAATTTTTCATTTACATACACTTTCAATACAACAATTATTTAACCACTTGAGGTCTGCGCTATAGCCGAATGACGGCCACAGCGCAGACCTGAATTTCCGGGAGGCCATCATAGGACGTCCTGCCTTTTGCGGCGGGCGTTGTGATCACTGAGTCACCGAGACTCAGGTGATCACAGATCTGAGTAAGGGGCCAATCCCGGCGCCTTACCACGTGATCAGCTGTCAACCAATGACAGCTGATCACGTGTGTAAATAAAAACTTGGTAATCTTTTTTTTCTCCTCACGCTGACAGTGTGAGGAGAAAAAAAAGCTGATCATCGGCTTATGCTCAAGGGACATCGGTCCCGAAGAGGAAGGAGGCACATCTGCCTCCTACTCTGTGCCTGCAAGTGCCACCTGCCAGTGCCCACAGTGCCCACCAGTGCCACCTATCAATGCCCACAAGTGCCACCTATCAATGCCCACAAGTGGTGCCAATCAGTGCCTCATCAGTGCCACCTAGCAGTGCTGCCTTTCAGTGTAACCCATCAGTGCCCATCAATGCCCATCACTGCCACCTATCAGTGCCCATCACTGCCAGCTATCAGTGCCACCAATTAGTGCCACTTCTCAGTGCCCACCAATGCCTCCTATCAATGCCCTTCAGTGCCACCTCTCAGTGTCACCTCTCAGTGCACACCAGTGCCGCCCTATCGGTGACCATCAATGCAGCCCATTGGTGCCCATCAGTGCAGCCCATCGGTGCCCATCAGTGCAGCCTATCGGTGCCCATCAGTGCAGCCTCATCAGCGTACATCAATGAAGGAGAAAAATTACCTGTTTGTAAAATTTTATACAAAATGTAAAAAAATATAATAAAAAAAATTGGTTGTTTTAAATTTTTTTAACAAAAAATAAAAACCGCAGAGGTGATCAAATACCCCCAAAAGAAAGCTCTATTTGTGGGAAAAATTCATTTGGGTACAGGGTTGTATGACCACGCAATTGTCATTCAAAGTGCGACAGCGCTGAAAGCTGAAAATTGGTCTGGCAGGAGGGGGGTTTAAGTGCCCAGTAAGCAAGTGGTTAATAGATAATATGCAACAAGCATGATCTGACCACATTTTTCTACAAGATAACATTTCTGATTTTGCCTATAATGAAAAGCAAAGGCATGTAATTAAAAAAAAAAAAAAAAAAAAAAACCTGTGTATGTTGTGTATAAACTGCATATTTGTGTGAAAGCGACCTATAATTTGAAACTAGACTTTTGTTATAACATCTGGCTGCGTACAAAAGTAAATTGTTGGTTGCAGCTGCACTCACAGACTTTATTTTTGGTAGCTGGTGATTAACACTAGTACTAAAACTGGACTTTGTGGTTAAAACCAGTACACACCATGCTACTGGCAGACTTAAATATTCCAAAATAAATTGGAGGTAGGGAGTGGTCTGTATTTACTTTAAGTTTCTAAGAAGTATTTTTAGAGAAATTATGTAATGCAGTGCCTAGTGTGTATAAAAACCACCACAAGGTACAATTTAAGAGACATTTAAGGGTTCGTTTTAGCATTTATTCCCTCTTTTAGTTGACTTCTTGCATGTATTTGTGTTTTATAATGTTATGAACTTACATGTATATATATTTTTAATTTTTTTGGTCCTAAAGAAAAAAACTCCACAGCTATTTAAAATAGCATTCAGGTTACATCAATATTCCTCAGAAGTGATGGATTTATTTTTCTGTTCAGCACATTTAATTACAGGAAATCTGTCTTTGTGTTAAACACATACTGTAGAGGTCTATTTATAAAAGAAAAATAGAATAATCCCCATGGTTTGTCTAACATGTTTATTTACTATGATCTTCGGTTCCATCTAGTCGCCATAATGTGGTACAGTGCCTTGAAAAAGTATTCATACCCCTTGAAATTTTCCACATTTTGTCATGTTACAACCAAATACGTAAATGTATTCTATTGGGGTTTTATGTGATAGACTAACATAAAGTGGCACATAATTGTGAAGTGGAAGGAAAATGATAAATGGTTTTGAAATATTTTTACAAATAAATATGTGAAAAGTTTGGGGTGCATTTGTATTCAGCCCCCCTGAGTCAGTTCTTTGTAGAACCACCTTTCGCTGCAATTACAGCTGCAAGTCTTTTTGGGGATGTCTCTACCAGCTTGCCACATCTAGAGTGACATTTTTGCCGATTCCTCTTTGCAAAATAGCGCAAGATTGGATGGAGAGCATCTTGTGAACAGCAATTTTCAAGTCTTGCCACAGATTCTCAACTGGATTTAGGTCTGGAGTTTCATTAGGCCATTCTAACACATGAATATGCTTTGATCTAAACCATTCCATTGTAGCTCTGGCTGTATGTTTAGGGTCGTTGTCCTGCTGGAAGGTGAACCTCTGCCCCAGTCTTGCAGACTCTGAAGCCCCATACACACGGTCGGAAAATCCGACCACCAAAATCCATCGGATTTGGTCCGACGGATTTAGTCCGACACTGGTGTTGCATACACACGGTCAGACAAAGTTGTCGGAAAATCCGATCATCCTGAACGTGGTGACGTTCGTTGCGTACGACGGGACTACGTAGAGGCAAGTAGCCAATAACTTTGGTCTTGTAATGTGATCTGAGCATGCGTGGCACTTTGTCCGTCGGAATTCGCTACACACGATCGGAATTGGTGTGATCGGACTTTGTTGTCGGAAAATTTTTAGAGCAGGAGATACAACTTTGTCCGTCGGACAATCCAATGGAAAATGTCCGATGGTGCCTACACACGGTCGGAATTTCCGACAACATTGTCCGATAGGACAGAATCCATCGGAAAATCCGACCGTGTGTATGGGGCTTAACAGGTTTTCTTCTAAGATTGCCCTGTATTTGGCTCTATCCATTTTCCCATGACCCATTTCCCTGTCCCTGCTGAATAAAAGCATCCCCACAACATGATGCTGCCACCACCATGTTTCACGGTGGGGATGGTGCGTTCAGGGTGATGTGCAGTGTTAGTTTCTGCCACTTATAGTGTTTTGCTTATAGGCCAAAAAGTAAAATTTTGGTCTCATCTGACCAGAGCACCTTTTTCCACATGTTTGCTGTGTCCCCCACATGGCTTCTCGTGAACTGCAAATGGGACTTTTTATGACTTTCTTTCAGCAATGACTTTTTTCTTGCCATTCTTCCATAAAGGCCAGATTTGTGGAGTGCACGACTAATAGTTGTGTTGTGAACAAATTCTCCCACCTGAGCTGTGGATCTCTGCAGCTTCTCGAGAATCACCATGGGCCTCTTGGCTGCTTCTCTGATTAATGCTCCCCTTGCCCGGCCTGCCAGTTTAGGTGGACAGATATGTCTTGGTAGGTTTGCAGTTGTACCATACTCTTTCAATTTTTGGATGATGGATTGAACAGTGCTCTGTGAGATGTTCAAAGCTTAGAATATTGTTTTATAACCTTACCCTGCTTTAAACTTCTCCACAACTTTATCCCTAATCTGGTGTGTTCATTGGTCTTCACAATGCTGTTTGTTCACTAAGGTTCTCTAACAAACCTCTAGGGGGTTCACAGAACAGCTGTATTTATACTGATATTAATTTACATACAGGTGGACTCTATTTACTATTTAGGTGACTTCTGAAGGCCATTGGTTCCGCTCGATTTTAGTTAGGGGTATCAGAGTAAAGGGGGCTGAATACAAATGCACGCCACACTTTTCAGATATTTATTTGTAAAAAAATTTGAAAACCATATATCATTTTCCTTCCACTTCACAATTAGGTGCCACTTTGTGTTGGTCTACTACACAAAATCTCAATATCATACATTTATGTTTTTAGTTGTAACATGACAAAAAGTGGAAAATTTCAAGGGGTATGAATACTTTTTCAAGGCACTGTATTTTCCTGATTGAGGTATTTCAGGAAAATACACTATAGCCACTAGATGGAGCTAACAATCATAGAAAATAAAGATATTAGACAAATTATGGGGATTATTCATGAAGACTGTGCGAGTGCTGACCCCAAAACACAGCAGGTATAAGCTGAAATCAGGCTAACAGTGCCAACTCTGTCTGATAGTGAGGGTAAGAGAGAGTTTCTTGCTTAAGATGCTTGGTCAGATATGACCTTTAATGTGACTCTGTCATGAAAAAAGCATGAAAAAAAGCTACTATAAGGTATAAAGTGTAGACATACTGAGTTATGCCGCGAACACACAACCGTTTTTTCCGACGGAGTTCCGCTGAAACTGTCTTGCCTACACAGGATCACACCAAAGTCCGACCGTCTAGAACAGGGGTCTTCAAACTATGGCCCTCCAGTTGTTCAAGAACTACAATTGCCATCATGCCTTGTCATGTCTGTAAATGTCAGAGTTTTACAATGCCTCATGGGAATGTGTAGTTCTGCAACAGCTGGAGGGCCGTAGTTTGAGGATCCCTGGTCTAGAACGTCCAAATTATCCTGTCTAACAGTATAGGGGTTTAGTTTGCACTCATTTTCAAATACATGCATTTTCAGAGCCACTTCACTGTATCCCATTATTATCTGCAGTCCTAACTCCAAATTTTCCGAGCCTCCATAGTAGAAGCTTGGTGTCTGAAGCAAGCAATAATTTGTCAGGTTGCACTTTATTGCTGCATACCAGAGCATATTGGTTGCCTCTAATTTGTTGCTACTGTTGCTTTTTTTTTTCGCTACAATAAATAAATACAGATACGATTGAGCACGTAAAGAACATTACATTATTTTCATTTTTTTCTTTTTTCCACTTGTTGCAACACCAAGTTCTTTTTGTTGTGTGTTAGGACTGTGAAATAGCTATAATTTATGATTTCCATTCCTTTACCGAGTCTCTTTAGAATCATTCAGTTTCAGAACTTCTATCAGTTTCTCTGAGTGACTAAGTTGTGAATATAATGGAGGTCTGTGGAGAATATTTTATAATGTGCATAAACATCTCCATATTGGGTTTTAGTGGGAGGAATAGTGCCCCATCGTTGGCATCATTAGAAGGAATGGTGCCCCATTGTTGGTGTCAGTGGGAGAAATGGTGCCCTGTCCTTGGTGTCAGTTGGCAGAATAGTGTCTCATATAAGTGGGAGGGATGGTGCCCCAAGGGCCGGATAAAGGCAAGCAAAGGGCCTCATCCGGCCCCAGGGCCGCAATTTGGAGACCACTGGCCTACACCAAGAGTAGACAATCCTGGAGAAGCGGAGATCTAACTGAACAATATGGATGAGTTCAGGGATCACCAGGGCGAGCAGACTTTTTTTTCAGGAAATAACATAGCAATTCCCCTTTAAAATGTAAAAATGTTTTGAAAGCAAACAAAAATATATTAGTACAAATTTCACTGTAAAAATATACTTTTTTCAGTTTTTTTTTTTATTTCAGTGAGAAACTTTGTATTCAGTTTGATTCACAATTGTTTTCATCCCTGGACAGTATTTTGTCACCCTAATTCTAATGCCTCAGCTACATACAGTTTATATTGCACATCTAGCGGCCTCACATGTTAGTGAGGGACATACTGTAGTTCATTTGGGCAAGCTTGGCCCAAACTAACTATGTAAAGTGTATCAAAATCTGGAGTTCATCTTTAACCACTTTCAGACCGGACCAATTTGCAGCCAAAGGACCAGGCCCCTTTTTGCGATTCGGCACTGCGTCGATTTAACTGACAATTGCGCGGTCGTGCGACGTGGCTCCCAAACAAAATTGACGTCCTTTTTTTCCCACAAATAGAGCTTTCTTTTGGTGGTATTTGATCGCCCCTGCGGTTTTTATTTTTTGCGCTATAAACAAAAATAGAGCGACAATTTTGAAAAAAATGCATTATTTTTTATTTTTTGCTATAATAAATATCCCCAAAAAATATATAAAAAAACATTTTTTTTCCTCAGTTTAGGCCGATACGTATTCTTTTACATATTTTTGGTAAAAAAAATCGCAATAAGTGATTATTGATCGGTTTGCGCAGAAGTTATAGCGTTTAGGGGATAGTTTTATAGCATTTTTATTAATAATTTTTTTTTTATTATTAATGGCGGAGATCTGCGATTTTTTTTGTGACTGCGACATTATGGCGGACACATCGGACATTTTTGACACATTTTTGGGACCATTGTCATTTTTACAGCAATTAATGCATTTAAATGCATTGATTTCTGTATAAATGACACTGGCAGTTTAGGGGTTAACCACAAGGTGGCAGTGTAGGGGTTAAGTAGGCCTAGGGGTGTTTTTTTTACTGTGGGGGGGCGTGGCTGTCAGCTAGTGAATGCTGATCTCTGCTCCAATCACAGGGAGCAGAGATCGGCGTCACTAGTTGCTAGGCAGAACGGGGAGATGCTGTTTATCTCGGCATCTCCCCATTCAACCGCCCCGTGAGACGATCGCGGGGGTCCCCGCGGCGATCGAGTCCGCGGGGACCGCGATCGGACTCACGGGGGTCCCGACCGGTGCGGGAGCGCGCCGCTCCCGGCGCGCTCCCGATGGCATGGACAGGCTAAAGGAGGGACGTATATATACGCCCTCCTGCCTGTACGTGCCATTCTGTCGACGTATATCGTCGTGCGCCGGTCGGCAAGTGGTTAAGTTTAACTGCTTTACGATCGCTCACTGCACATACACTGCGGTAGGGCGGCCGCTCTGTGCTGGATCATGTACCTAGTACATGACCCGCGCGCCGGGGTTGAGAGCGTGCCCCCGCATCCCCAGCTGTGCTGCGATTGGCTGTAGCACCAACCAATCAGCGGCTCCTGGCCGGTGATTGGTCGCCAGCACCCGACGATCAGCACTGGACATTACTGAAGAGAGCCCTGTGTAGGTAAACAAACACATGGCTCTCTTCTGACAGCAGCAATGTAATGTTTTTCTTTCTTCCTGCAAAGCTGAACGTAAAAAACAGCACATTGCTTAGTAAAAACAGCACACACAGTAACACATGTTGGCCACACATTTAACCCCTTGATCGCCCTAGATGTTAACCCCTTCCCAGCCAGTGTCATTAGTACAGTGACAGCGCATATTTTTAGCACTGATCACTTTATTCGTGTTACTGGTTTCCAAAAAAGTACCAAAGTGTCAGATAGGTATCCAATTTCTCCGCAGCAATATCGCAGTCCCGCTATAAGTCGATGATCGCCATTGCTAGTAAAAAATGAATAAAAATTTGATAACTATATCCCAGAGTTTGTAGACGCTATTACTTTTGCACAAAGCAATCAATATGCGCTTATTGGATTTTTTTTTTACCAAAAATATGTAGAAATTAGATTTTTTTGCATATGTTTTAATTCAGAAAGTAAAAAATATTGTTTTTTGCTTTAAAATTGTCTGACTTTTTTGTTTATAGCGCAAAAAATAAATAATGCAGAGGTGATCAAATACCACCAAAAGAAACCTGTGGGAAAAAAAAGGACATACATTTTTTTGGGGTACAGTGTGCAGTTGTCTGTTAAAGTAATACAGTGCCATATTGCAAATGAAGGGTCATGAAGGGGGGTAAACCTTCTGGATCTGATTTCATCCTGCTTCTTACAAGTCAAATGTAAATTTAAAGTGTAAGTGTAAGTAGCTTAGGAAATAAGGTGAAGCTTTGTTCACTACAAATACCCAATCGTGGATTCACTAAGCTAAATGAACATTCACTTTACAAAGTGAACAAACTCTAGTTCTTTAGTATATCAACCGCTCTGTCTTATACTTTAACTTAGGCTCACAGTTAGGCAGATTTTTACTTTTCCCTATTTGACAATTTAAAGGGTAGTTGTGCATGGCTACTGTAGAGTATAACAATCGCAGTTATAAGGAAGGTATCATGGGTGTCATTTCACTGTAATATACTTCTAGCATCATAAAGTACCAAAGAGGGAAGCTTTAGTTTGTGATAATACCTACAACTTTTTGGGTTCAGTGAAATATACTGTACATTTCATTTTAGAATTTAAAAAACAAATGATCATAAAAATGTTTAGTTTATAGTATCTATTGACACATTAAAGGAACATATCTTGCTGTATATATTAAAGTTTTAGGTTCCATTTTTTCATTTGGAAACTCTGCAAAAAAAAGCAGAATGGACCACGTGTAACTCTATATTTAGTCATCCAAATTAAACCGTTTTACTGTATCATACCTCCCAACATTTTGAGATGGGAATGAGGGACACCTATCAGCAAAAGTATGCAGGCAGGACACACCCATTGCCACGCCCCCTTAAAGGAGAATTGTACAAAAAAACAAGATTGGTTAAACCCACAAGTGCTTTTTTTTACTATTAAGCCCCATACACACGGTCGGATTTTCCGACGGAAAATATCCTATCGGACAATGTTGTCGGAAATTCCGACCGTGTGTAGGCTCCATCGGACATTTTCCATCGGATTTTCCAACGGACAAAGTTTTATCTCCTGCTCTCAAATTTTCCGACAACAAAGTCCTATCGGACTTTTTCCGATCGTGTGTAGCGAATTCTGACGGACAAAGTGCCACGCATGCTCAGATCACATTACAAGACCAAAGCTATTGGCTACTAGCCTCTACGTAGTCCCGTCGTAGGCAACAAACGTCACCACGTTCAGAATGATCGGATTTTCCGACAACTTTGTCCGACCGTGTGTATGCAACATTAGTTTCGGACTAAATCCGTCGGAAAAAATCCGATGGATTTTGTGGTCGGATTTTCCGACCGTGTGTACGGGGCATTACTATTCCTTCATATTGGCTTTTGAAATTTACAGCAATGCAGCAATTTAGGAATCAGATAAAAAGGTTTAGCGCTGGAAAACACTTTTTGATAGATAAAAAGTGCATTTTATATAAATCTATATAGATCAGACCAAAATGAGGGACAAATAAGGAGGAATGAGGGACAGAGGGGGATTGCTCCAAATCAGGGACAGTTGGGAGCTATGCTGTATACTGTAGTTGAAAAACAGACCCTCATTACTTATTATTAAATCCTGGTAGCACTATTAGGCCTCATACACATGGAAATGTGTTTGGGGAATTCATCCTATGCACATGTTTATGTTGATCCAGAAAAGCGCTGTATATCCGAGAGTAGGAGACTCTGTAGTTCAAAACAAGAGAGCACATGAAGTGGAGACCCAAATAGGACTTTATAGGTCCCAGCAGGCATAGGGGGCACCCATATATCTAAGGTTGAGCCATTGTTGATCATATTGTCCCCTGTCTGAGCTGCCCAACTTTAGGTATATGGGTGCTCCCTAAGGGCCAGGAGAGAGTATTATCAACAAGTACAGAGGGGGAAAAAAAAACTGTATCTAATTTTACAAAAAAAATAAAAAAAAAATAGGTTTAATATCACTTTAAGTGTGACAGTGTACCTATAATTTAGACTGTACTGCAAGTAGTGTCAAAGTCTTCCACAACCTAATCTTCTTACAGAGGCAATATTAAAAGTAACATGGTATCCAAAGATATAAAACGCCTAGGTCGCCTTCTTGCCCGTAGTGATTGGACAGGGAAAGAGCAGCAGCAGACTGATGAAGCCATCTCAATGCTCTCTTCTCCTGGAACTGGAACAACTGTCAGTTTTTAGTGCAGTCTGTGTCCCATTACTGAGATTCCCCCTCCAGTGGCGGCTGGTGCTAAACTTTTTTTGGGGGGGGGGGCAAATAAACCTCCTCCCTCCGCAGGTCCGCACTAATACCTCCACGGTCACGGCGCTGCGGGTTCCTCGGCTTCTCCTCCCAGTCAACCCGACCCGCTTCCTGTCCTGATTGGCTGGGAGGACAATAGCGAATACTGATTTGCTAGTGTCACAAGTGGGTGCCCAACCTTTTTCAAGCCATTTAGAGCATCCCTGCATGCAAACTAGGGGGGCGGCGCCCCTGCGCCCCTTATGGACCGCTCCTGTTGTCTTGTTTACCATTATCATTGAAAGTGAAAGTAAATGAAAATCACACATTTTGGGTTGTCCCCAGAAAACGAATACAGGAAAAATCTTCCAATGGGGACACTAGTTCTGGTGACCTAGGGGTCCCCAAGGGATTGCCTTAATTTTCAGGGATTTCCTCTCACTTCCTGTTGTGGCTATTGGACAGGAAGTGAACAGAAATATCCACAATGGTATACAAATGGCAAGAAAATAAATGGACAGGGGATATAATCCTCCCTTACAAAATAAAAAAAAAAAAGTTTTTCCTATAGTTCTACTTTAAAGATTTTTTATTGGAAAAAATTCTAATAGGAAAATATTCTGTCCCCATCTGTCTTCTGTGAATTTCCATAATAATACATGGCATGCCACTTGTGTACTCAACAGAATCTCTGGCATATGCATTTTTTGTCTATACTTAGTATACACTAAACCTCAAACCCTAATTTGCGTATGTAAACTAAAAGTAACATTTTTATATTTTGCAGATCACTAATCTTAAAGTGTTACTAAACCCACAACAGTAAAATCTGTCTGTATATGCAGCATATCATGCTTGTTATACTCACTGTGGAACATAAGGGGTTAATCCTCTGCATTGTGTAGGCTGTTTGATCCTGTATGCACAGATCATCCGCTCCTGCAATGTCTATCTGGGGAAGGCCAGCTAACACAGGCAGAGTAGCCAACCTGCACATGATCTGTTGTCTTTTATGCTGGAGAGAACAGTTACTTGTTCTCAGAGATAGCCAGGTCACATGATGTTGACATCACACATGTGGGCGTGTATACAGGCTGCAGTGGAAATCTCCTCCTTCCCGATCTTCCAGCACTGGAGAAACTTTGCAGTTTATCATGTAACCGTGGTATACAGATCTTTCAAAAAGGTATATAGTGGCAGTATTTTAATGTAAAAAGTAGATTTATAAGCTGTGGGCACTGTGTGGGATGGGGGGTGCGATGAACTATTTTCATATTACTGGGTTTAGTAACACTTTAAAAAGGGTGGCTGCATTAGTTTTCATTTTTTCAAAGGACTGTTGATATTGGCAGAAATGTAAATTGCTGTGAGCCTCAAAGAAAATACAAATATCCTAATATTTATTTTGTAAACTACTAATCCTATCAATTCACCATGAACAGTAATGGAGATGAATAAAGACAGATTTTTAATGAACTCCATGCATATGACACATCAAACCACAACGCACAAACCTTTAGTAGGGTGGGTTCATGGCTAGATGGTGATACCGCAGAAATCCAAAATGCAGGAAAAAAACACACAAACTTGAAGTCCAATGTGTCTCTTTACTGGAATCTCATATCATCACAAGAACAATGACCCTCTTTATCAAGGTGACAAATAGAGATGTTTGAACTCCAGCCTGTGTGACAACCATTGTTCATCCCAGCAATACAATGGAGAAATGAGCGCAGATACACAGTAACAGGACAGGACAGTGCTATTTGCTGGATGCAAATAAAGGGGAAAAGCCATAAAACTGAACTTCATGAATTCATCCAAGCTGTAAAATAGGCTGGCATACTATTAGTTTACCACTTCAAGTCCTGACTGTTTCATCTTCTTCCAGTCCAAGTCATTTTCAGATTTCAGTGCTGTCACACTTTGAACGGCAATTACTCAGCCATGCAACACTGTACCCAAATCGATTTTTATAAAATCGATATTATTTTATTTATATTTTTTTTTGAGACAGATAGAGGTTTCTTTTTAATACATTTTTTAATTTAAATTAAAAAAAAATTCTATATGAATAATAAAAACACCAATTTTTTTTTTTATAAATTTAGGCCAAAGTGTGTTCTGCTACATTTCTTTGATGAAAAAAAAAGCCAAATAGGCGTAAATTATTTAGTCTGCTTGAAAAGCATAGAGTCTATAAATTATAGTATATTGACATAAATAGGGGGATTTCAGATTCTCCCTACTTAAATATAAATATGTAACTATCTTGTCTGTTCCTATAATGGGTTTTTCTGGAGCCGAGACCAGAAAGTCCAGTGTTGGGGCGCCAGAAGTATAGTAATAGATATGCTCTTAGTGCTCTGTAAAAACAGCTGTAAATTAAAGAGATTAGTCCAGTGCTCGACAAATCCCGGTCGCCAGGTCGCATTGGCGACTAGAATTAGCGACCTGGCGCCTGGGGCAGCACAGCTGGGGGTATCCTGTCTCCATAGTGCAACCCCCCCACGCGCGTGCGATCGCGATGGGCCGCGCCGGCCAGTAATTCAGGCCCCGGCTTTGCGGCCTTGTGCAGTCCTATGGTATCTTCTAGAATCTGGCGCCCTCTTGTTGTGGCCGTTGGTATGACACCCAGCAATGCTAATGGAGCTGTTTTGTTTTCACTGCCTGCCTATCTCCTTCACTTAGAACCCCAAACATAATATATATTTTTTTTTCTAACACCCTAAAATGGCGGTCGTTGCAATACTTTCTGTCACACCGTATTTGCGCAGCGGACTTACAAGCGCACTTTTTTGGGAAAAAATACTTTTTTAAATTAAAAAATAACACAACAGTAAAGTTTGCCCAATTTTTTTTTAATTGTGAAAGATAATGTTACGGCGATAAATTGATACCAAACATGTCGCGCTTCAAAATTGTGCCCGCTCGTGGAATGGCGACAAACTTTTACCCTTTAAAATCTCCATAGGTGACGTTTAAAATTTTTTACAGGTTGCATGTTTTGAGTTACAGAGGATGTCTAGGGCTATAATTATTGCTCTCGCTCTACCGATCACGGCGATACCTCACATGTGTGGTTTGAACACCGTTTTCATATGCGGGCGCTACTCACGTGTGCGTTTGCTTCTGCAAACAAGCTCGGCGGGACGGGCGTGTGTAAAATAATTTTTTTTTTCTTATTTATTTTAACTTTCAATTTTTTCACTGTTCTTTTAAAAAAAAATTGTGTCACTTTTATTCCTATTACAAGGAATGTAAACATAATAGAAAAAAGCATGACAGGACCTCTTAAATATGAGATCTCATATTTACACAAAAATGCAAAAAAAAAAAATTGCCATTTGAAAAAAATAATAAAATGTCCCTTTTTAAGAGCTATGGGCAGAAGTGACATCGCTTCTGCCCTGCAATGACTTGGAGACAGGCGGGGGCCATCTTCCCCCTCACTCGTCTCTAACTAAAAACTAACTTTTTTAGCTGGCTCCTAGATTCAAGCAAATTTGTCAAGCCCTGGATTAGTCCATGAAGTTGCATGCACCCTGTTAGACTTAACCAGTAGTATTCCAGAACATTTTCCAAAAAGGTTGAATTCCAAGAGATTAGCTGTAAAAATAAATACTTATGTAGTCACCACATCTATGGGCTGGTAAACTGCAATTTATTAATTTTTTTGTTTTTGGGTTTAGATATATTTTAATTTAGTTTTACTTTCCCTTCCCACAAAACTATACCTCTCCTTAGACTGAAGAGCAAAGTCACCTAACAGGTTCTTCATAACATGCTTCCTCATCATGAAGACAGCATTTAAAAAATACTACAGCTAACCTTGTGGATGAATATAAATGAATTATTGGCATACAGTGTGTTATACAGTCTATTTTGTTTATTTTTTAACCGATTGCCACCCGCGGGCCGTCATATGATGGCAGGCAGCGTGGCTCACGTTCTGGGAGGGCGTCATATGATGCCCTCGCCTTCTCGGCCCACCAGGGGGTGCGCGCGTGTCACTGGGGACTCGATGCGCGTGCCCGGCGGCCGCGATTTTAATAATAAAAATGCTATAAATCTATCCTTTATTTTGTAGACGCTATAACTTTTGCGCAAACCAATCAATACACGCTTATTGCGATTTTTTTTACCAAAAATATATAGACGAATACATATCGGCCTAAACTGAGGAAAAAAATTTTTTTTAAAAAAAAAAATTGGATATTTATATTTAAGTAAAAAATATTGCGTTTTTTTTTTCAAACGTGTCATTGTTCTTTTGTTTATAGCGCAAAAAATAAAAACCACAGAGGTGATCAAATACCACCAAAAGAAAGCTCTATTTGTGGGAAAAAAATTATAACAATTTCATCTGGGTACAATGTTGCATGATCACGCAATTGTCATTCAAAGTGTGACAGCGCTGAAAACTGAAAAACGGCTTGGGCAGGAAGGAGGTCAAAATGCCCTGTATTGAGATGGTTAAAGACTACTCACAGTATACCATGAGTTTAAATAGTTTCTAAAATCAAAGTGTTTTTTTTATTAAAATAACAAACCTGTTATACATATCTGCTCTGTGCAGTGGTTTTACACAAAGTGGCCCTTGCACTCCCCAGCCTGCGCTGTTTGCACCTCCTCTTCTGTGTTTGCCCCCATAGCAAGCTCTGGGTGCAAGTGCACGGACTGATGTACAGCCGGGCCGCCCTGCCACAGTATATGTGCAGTGGGCGGTCCGAAAGTGTTTAAATACAGTGCTTAAATACTTTTTTTTTTGTTATCTTAATGCTATTATGCAGATAATTTTCTGCGGCAAGAGCAAAAAAAAATAAAAATGAAGCAGTCATTCAAAGGGTCACTGGATGAATCATTGATTTTTTTCATTAAGAATATAATTTAAAGCTCATTAAAACACCATTGGCGTTTGTTTCATTTACTTCTCATTGAGATTACTTTGCAGAAGTAGAAATTAATTTGTAATATGGTTTTAATGATATTTTAGAAGTCTTAATTTATAACGAAACTAAATATTAATTAAAGTTTTATAATGTATTGCAGGACAGTGCATTTATCATTTTAGGTTAACATTGTGTTGTGGTTTTTATTCACTAGTGTAAGTCAAAACTGGTAATGGAAAGGAAACTGTATTAGGTCAAGTTATAGATATTCTATGTGAATAGTGTGTCTTGTGCAGCAGGACTCATAAAGCTCATGCAGAATAATTCCTTCTGTGAATCAATGAACCCTTCCAGCTGATCAAGTGGCATAGTTATGGGGAAGTAGAGGTGGCATCTGTTGCAGAACCCATTGCCTCTAGGGGCCCAGCTCTATCCCAGATTCAAAAAATGCTTGTCTATTCTATCATTATTGCAACAATGGAGACATGATTTCAGTTAGATATTTGATTCCAACACACATGCCCCCCCACAAATTCTAGAAGCACACATAGCAGTTATTCCAAAAGAAGGAAAAGACGCTTCTCTTGTATCAAACTATCGCCGTATATCTCTTATTAATGTGGATGTAAAAATATATACCAAGATCCTTGCTAATCACTACCGCTTCTCCCTTCCCTAATTTATCTTGACTAGGTAGGGTTTATACCTGGAAGAGAGGGTAGAGACAACACCATCAAGGCCCTAAACATACACTACTGGCTCAACTCATATGGTAAACAAGGTTTCTTTCTCTCTTTGGATGCGGAAAAGACATTTGACAGGGTGGCCTGGGATTATATTGATTTGGTCCTTGCAGCTATTGGAATACCAAATTAATGCTGTCATATATAAGAGCTTTGTACTCCTCATCCACCGCCAGGGTTCGTGTGAATGGCCACTTATCAAATGCCATTCAGCTCCACAATGGCACCAGACAGGGATGCCCCCTTTCCCCGATACTCTTTGTCCTTACTCTTGAACCTTTACTCAACAAAATACAACTTAACCCAGACATCAAAGGTATTACAATAAAAAAACAAACCTATAAGGTCGCAACTTTTGCTGATGATCTTCTACTCTTCTTAACAGACCCACATATCTCGATACCAAACATTTCCAGACTTTCTCCAACCTAAAGATAAATTATTCAAAATCAAATGCCTTAAACATAACATTACCGCCAGAGATTGTCTCACAGTGCCAAAATTATTTTCCCTTCACCTGGGCCAAGGACTCAATTACATATCTTGGAATTAAAATACCAAAATCTCTCTCAAACCTCTTCCAATACAATTTTGCCCCAGCTATAAAAGAAACTAGGGAAGATTTTAAAAGATGGAACGTTCTTAATGTGTCTTGGTTCGACAGAGCCTCACTTCTCAAAATGACCATTCTTCCCAGTTTCCTGTACTTACTAAAAACTATCCCAATACAAATCCCCACCTCCTTCTTTAAAGTGGAGTTCCAGGCTTTTTATGTTTATTAAAAGTCAACAGCTACAAAAAGTGTAGCTGCTGACTTTTAGTAAACAGACTTACCTGTTCCATGGTCCAGCGATGCGGCTGAACGGAGCGTCGCTCCTCTCCCCCTCCTCTCTGCCGGCATCTCCATTGCCACTCTGGGCACCCAGCCGTGACAGCTTTTGGCTTCACGGCTGGGCACGCACGGCACATGAACGAGTTGCGCTGCGCTCCCAGAGTGGACAGGCGATCCCCTGGGACCTGTTATGTGTCCCAAGAGATCGCCTAGAGGGAGGGGCCACCTAAGGCGAAAGGAGGAGTCGCCTTGGCGGTCCCTGGGTGGAAGGAGGAAGTGGGACAGGAAGTCCCACTCCTAATGAAGCCCCCACTCCCCCCAAAAAAAATGACATGCCAAATGTGGCATGTAAGGGGGTGAGGAGTGCTTAAAGCGGAAGTTCCACTTTTGGGTGGGACTCCACTTTTACTCCTTTCGACAAGCTTGCGCTTCCTTTATTTGGAGATACAAACTGCCCACAATCAAATTTGACCGTCTCACCCTTCCAAAAGACAAATGAGGAATAGCCCTCCCAGATCTACGCCGATATTATTGGGCAACACACCTTACAAGGAAGGTGGACTGGAACATCCACCAGGAAGTAAAAGATTGGGTCACACTAGAACACTCCATCACCCCCCAATGCTTGAGATCCCTACTAGGGATGGGCCCGGTGTTCGATTCGAACCCATGTTCGAATCGAGCACCGTGCGTTCGCTCGCTCGGCGAGCCCAGAACTATTGGGGCCGCTCGCATCAAATTCGTGTGATGCGAGCGGCCCCGCAATGCATTGCGGCCCGCGCAGTGCAATGCTGGCTGATGATTGGCCAAGCATGCACTGTGACCCGGCCTCGCATATTCTGCTTCAGTCAGTGTCAGCGTGTCAGTGTGCTGCTGACAATATGTGCTCTATTTCTGGGGATATGTGTGTGCGTGCTGTTAGAACAGCATTGCAGTATCACATCTGGGGGGTGTCTATAGGTGGCCTGTGAAGGAGGGCAGGTTTCCTGTGCTTAGAACTTTCCCTGCAAAAAAGTGTCATTTTTGCAGGAAAAAAGCTATTTAAAAGCACTCGCGGCTAATGAATTGATGGCTCCTGTAACACAGAGAACTGTCATTCATTAATAAAAAACAAAAAAAAAGCGTGGGGGTCCCCCCAAATTCAATAACCAGGCCCTTCAGGTGGGATGGATATTAAGGGGAACCCCAGCCAAAAAAAAAAAAAAAAATGGCGTAGGGTCCCCCTCAAAATCCATACCAGACCCTTGAGGTCTGGTATGGATTTTAAGCGGAACCCTAACCAAAAAAAATGGCGTGGGGTCCCCCTCAAAATCCATACCAGACCCTTATCCGAGCACGCAACCTGACAGGCCACAGGAAAAGAGGGGGGGGCGAGAGCGGCCCCCCCTCCCGCCTGAACCGTACCAGGCCACATGCCCTCAACATTGGGAGGATGCTTTGGGGGTCTAAGACCCCCAAAGCACCTTGTCCCCATGTTGATGAGGACAAGGGCCTCTTCCCCACAACCGTGCCCGGTGGTTGTGGGGGTCTGCGGGCGGGGGGCTTATCGGAATCTGGAAGCCCCCTTTAACAAGGGGACCCCCAGATCCCGGCCCCCCCTGTGTGAAATGGTAAGGGGGTACAAAAGTACCCCTACCATTTCACCAAAAAAGTGGCAAAAATTGTAAAAATTACAGGAGACAGTCTTTGACAATTCCTTTATTAAAATCTTCTTTCTTCTTTCTTCATCCTTCGGTTTCTTCATCTTCTCCTTCCGTCATCTTCTTCCATCTTCTTCTTCTTCCATTTTTCTTCTTCCTCCGATCCGCTTCTTCTTGTGCTGGTCTTCTCGTCCTTCTCGTCCGGCATCTTCTTCTGTCGGCGTCGGCGTTGGTGTCTCTGTCTCTTCTTGGGCCACTCCGCGCAATGGGAGGCTCCCGCTGTGTGAGGCTCCGCTCCGTCTGACAGGTCTTTTATAATGGAGGGCACCTGGTGACCCCGCCCCCTCTGACGCACGGGGACGTCATGGGGAATTCCATGATGGCTTTCCCCATGACGTCAGAGGGGGGCGGGGTCACCAGGTGCCCTCCGTTTTAAAAGACCTGTCAGACTGAGCGGAGCCTCACATAGCGGGAGCCTCCCATTGCGCGGAGCGGCCCAAGAAGACACCGACACCGACGCTGACGCCGACGGAAGAAGATGCCGGACGAGAAGGACGAGAAGACCAGCGCAAGAAGAAGCGGATCGGAGGAAGAAGAAGATGGAAGAAGATGGAAGAAGATGACGGAAGATGAAGAAACCGAAGGATGAAGAAAGAAGAAAGAAGATTTTAATAAAGGAATTGTCAAAGCGTCTCCTGTCATTTTTACCATTTTTGCCACTTTTTTGGTGAAATGGTAGGGGTACTTTTGTACCCCCTTACCATTTCACACAGGGGGGGGGCGGGATCTGGGGGTCCCCTTGTTAAAGGGGGCTTCCAGATTCCGATAAGCCCCCCGCCCGCAGACCCCCACAACCAATGGCCAGGGTTGTGGGGAAGAGGCCCTTGTCCTCATCAACATGGGGACAAGGTGCTTTGGGGGTCTTAGACCCCCAAAGCATCCTCCCAATGTTGAGGGCATGTGGCCTGGTACGGTTCAGGCGGGAGGGGGGGCTGCTCTCGTCCCCCCTCTTTTCCTGCGGCCTGCCAGGTTGCGTGCTCGGATAAGGGTCTGGTATGGATTTTGAGGGGGACCCCACGCCATTTTTTTTGGCTAGGGTTCCCCTTAAAAAACTAGACCTCAAGGGTCTGGTATGGATTTTGAGGGGGACCCTACGCCATTTTTTTTTTTATTTTTTGGCTGGGGTTCCCCTTAATATCCATCCCAGACCTGAAGGGCCTGGTTATTGAATTTGGGGGGACCCCTACGCTTTTTTTTTTTCATTTTTTTTTTTTTTTATCAATGACTTTTTTTTATGAATGAGTTTCAATGAATGACTGTTCTCTGTATTACGGGAGCCGTCAATTAACATTAGCCGCGAGTGATTTTAAATAGCTTTTTTACTTTCAAAAATGACACTTTGCGCAGAGACAGTTCTAAACACGGGAAACATGCGCCCCTTTACATGCATACTATAGACACCCCCCAGGTACGAAATTTAAAGGAATATTACACTTTTATTGTTTCAATTTAAGCATTATTAAAATCACTGCTCCTGAAAAAACGGCCGTTTTTAAAAAAAAAATTTGCATTGATACATGTCCCCTGGGGCAGGACCCAGGTCCCCAAACACTTTTTATGACATTAACATGCATATTAGCCTTTAAAATTAGCACTTTTAATTTCGAACGTTCGCATCCATTATAACTAATAGGGTTCTAAAGCTCGCACGGACTTTAGGTCCGTTCGCGGGTTCTGGTGCGAACCGAACGGGGGGGTGTTCGGCTCATCCTTAATCCCTACCATGGCTACACCCTAAACACATATACTCTCAAACCAAACATCACCCCCTAATATGCCCCACACTGACAATATTCCAAAACGCATCTTATATCTGCCCTGTACTTATCACTATTCAAAGATAGTTCAGCGTTCTCCAGCAAGGCATTTTCTACATGGGAACAAGACCTAAATATAAGAATCACTGACCCTGAGTGGGAACTAATTTGCCCTATATTCATAAGGGTTCCCTCAATGTAGCCACCCAAGAATGCAGATTTAAGATCCTCTCGAGATGGTATAGATCCCCTGCACTACTTCACAAATTTTCAAGCTAAATCACTGGCAGATGTTGGCATTGAGATGCAGAGGAAAAAACAATGCTTCCTATTTGGTGGGCGTGTCCTGTAATCCAAACATTTTGTCAGACAGTTCACTACACCATAATTTCAATCACCTCAAATAAAGTTGACTTCTCACCTGCTGTTTACCTGCTCCGTCACACCAACATACCTAAGATGCGATATTTCAAGTCGCTTACCATGTTTATGATAAATGCAGCCAGACAATGCATTCCATGCCATTGGCAGTCTCCATCTGCCCTGACTAAAGAGGAGTGGTACCATCTCTCACGAAAAAATACCCAAATTCACATCTACATGGTACACTTGGCAACACTTCAAGACTACAGATGCATATTCTACGACTGACGGGTGACACAAGAACCGTACTGAAATAAAAATCCGAAACCACTGTACCTGACATTATCCCTTTCGGTCCCTAATGCAATCCTCTTGGAAAAATGGGACCTACATATTCGTCTATCAATAAGATATCACCTCTTCAAATTTCCTATTGCTCATCATCAATCTGAATCAAGAGAGAAGGGAGTCCGGGGAGTCCCCACCCCCCCCATCTACCCTTTCTCCTGCCTTAACCCACCTCTGCACCCTTTTTATTTTCTTCCTTCTTCTCTTTTTTGAACCTCATACAATAAATTTAGCCTCAAAATATTTTACTTCCAAAAAACCCTATTATAGCTCAATGTTAAACACGAATACCATACAACCAAACTTTGCAAACAACGACTTACATCTTTACAGGGAAAAATAAAACTTATGTATGTACAGTTTTGATATGAAAACACATACCATATCTTATTATTTTTCTTACATATGCGAACCATAGACCTCTGATAGCTCATATGTTTTATTGTTCTACCAGTTATAACTGTACTTATGATATCATCTGTCAAAATGTATTTCTGTACATTTCATTTACTTTAATAAAAACTTTATGGAAAAAAAAAATTTCAGTTAGATGACACGCTCATGTTTACAGGTCTGTTAAATTACGTAACACATTTGTGTGTCTGATTCTCTAGTACACAATTTCACTCCATTGCAAGCTTTGCTCGTCTTCTGTATTACACACAGTGCCTAAAACCTCTCTATTATATACAGTGCCTCATATCTCTCGGTTACATGCAATGTCACATGCCTCTCAACTGCATTAAGGAGAATACACAGGGGGCGATTTACTAAAACCTGAGAGTGCAAAAACTGGTGCAGCTCTTCAATGAAACCAATCATCTTCCATGTTTTATTGTCAAAGCTTAATTGAAAAAGCTGAAGTTAGAAGCTGATTGGCTATCATGCGCAGCTACATCTACTCTCTAGTTTTAGTAAATCAACCCCTCGGTGTATTTATTTTTTGAGGCTTTATATTGTTCTGTTTGGCCACAGGGTGCCCAACAAAAGCGACAAAAGGTTGACTGCCTTTCTACTCTGAACAGGGAACTCTATCTTAATATTACATTTACAAAAAACAGACAATATGTGGAATTATGGACTGCTATGTTACTGATTTGGGTATGTCATGGCTTATGATGTTCAGGGAGTGAGTGGAAAAAGAAATATACAAATTGATCAATTACTGTTTACATTACATTAATAAATTTTAAGGAAGTTCTACATTTGAAAGGTATAGTACCAACATGCAAAATGCAGTTGCCAGCAAGCCAGCTCACTGGCATCGCACTTTGTTGGAATTTCACGTCCAGGTTAGACCTCCTTGAAATGGATGTTTCATGGTAGTTCTCATGTAAGAGAGAGCTGATACTGAGAATACACAAATGTGCATCACACATGACTTGAACATTTAGTGAATGTAAGTGTTTGTGATTTCTGTACATTTCCTCCCCCCGACGTCGAGGTGCATTTGGTACATGCAATTGGTACCTCCAGTACATAGGGCATCTGGACACTAATGCAGAACATGGGGCATCTGGGATAGGTGGTAAAAGGTCTATTTGACAGCCAGCACCTCCCATGTGGGGAAATTGACTATAGAGCCTTTCTAATATAATGCTGCTTCCATCATCTTCCCCAATATTTAGGAAAAGCTTGGTTGGCTCATGCCAAAAGCTTGTAATGTTGCTGCCTAGAAGGAGCCGTTGCGTACAAAATGGAGGGACTAGAGAACTTCCCTAAAGCAGGCAAAGCTCCAGTGTGCCTTTTTGTGGCTCCAAGCTTCTACACAACAGGCTTAAAAAAAGCTATAATGCTTCATTACTTTGGATTTTGAGAAAGAATTAAATGAAACATCCCTGAATTCTAAACTGGCGAGTGACTAAGCCTTAGAGAAGACAGCAGCTCACATTCAGCCAAAACTGCCCGATCATGACTCTTACCTGCCGAAGGCAGGAATATTAGAATTCTGTGTTTTTTTTATATATTTAGCACCAAGTTTACCCAAATCTGACATTAAAGATTTCTATAGATGTCAGTGGGTTAAGTCATTTACCAATTGTGCATATCTATTAAAGCCAATGGTGGCGGGATTTGTGCTCCTCTGTTCCAAAGTCCTCCTACCAGTTTTATTATGCACATTAACCCATTGTGAAGGAAACAGGAGCCAGAAAGACTTCTAGAACTCTTGAGACATATCAGATGTACGTGGTTGGTTTGGCCCAATGCAACCTACTCATAGTTATGTTATATTGTTAATAGGGGTAATGGCTTAAAAAAAAGGCGTAGCATAACATTATTCTAAAATATTTAAAGGTGAATTAAAGTCTGCAATTCATACCTCTGCTCCAATGCCCGTGAGGTCTCTCTGGCATCTTCTTTGTTTCTTCTAGGTGCCAGTCTTAAGTTGTTTTGATTGGCCATAACTTATGCTCATGCATGGGAGTTCTTTAGTTCCAGTGCACAGGCACCGTTCCCAAAATGTAAACTGAGCTGCACATGTGCAGCTCTGTGTACATTCTGCAGACTACGAACAGGTAGGTAAGTTTATTTTATTGCCGAAGAGACATAGCATGCTTCCCTCTCCCCACCTAAGCTCTGCTCTACAAAGACTGTGAGAGACTTATACCAAGCCAAGTTCAGGTGCTTACACTGCTTGAATCAAAAATAATAATTTATTCATTCATTTGTGTGTTTTACATTTGGAGTTGAAGCGTTTGTTACGCCAACATTTCATATTCCTGATATGTGCCTGCTGTACCACGTACTTGTATGAGAAAGTCTCCTGTTCTCTTTGTATTGCTTCCTTTGTGTGAAATCCCTGGTGTTCCTGCCAGTCCCTCTACTTTCCTATTACAAACTGACTGCACTAGGCAGGAGAGCTCACCATGGTCAGTTCTCTCTCTGTGCTTGGAACTCAGCCTGCTCTCCTCCAATGATCAGACCTGTCCTGACATCCCCCCCTCCCCCCTGCACAGCCTTTCACTGGGAAGTTCAGTGTACTGCTGTTCCCCCCCCCCCCCCAGCTCTTATGGAGCTGAGAAGCTGAGAACATAGGGAATGTGATCACTTATAAAAAAAGGGAAAAGCAGGTATTTATATATTTTTTTAAAATCTATACTCAAATGTTTTGCCTTTCATTTGTATTTGAAGCTGAATGGGTTGTTTTACAAGGTGATCGTTTACAGCCACGTCAAGCATTAAACAAAGCAATTTATGAAATGTTTTGTGCCATGTCCTACCACTAACCATGTTCTTAATCTACATAAACAAGTGTTCTTGTATACTGAAGCAGAATGTTGTTTTTATGACACGTAAAATGAATTAGTTCCTCATCTTGTTCTAGTAAAAGCAAAACATGACTAATCTTCAAAGAAGACATCTCCCTTCAGTGGGGGAATATTTTTGTGCCAGAAAAATGTATTTCTAGGAAATGAATGGCAGACATCCCATCAATTATAACGCTGTGAAGATTGGATTATGAATCATATTAAATAGGAGCAAATTAAATACATATGATTAATTATGGGCTGCTTGGTATGCGTGTTGACTTATAGTAATTTATTATATGTTATAATATGGGTAAACTGTGCACACATACAGGGATGACAACCATTTAGGAATATATGGGTAGTCTATAAAAAACATATTCTAAAATAGATTTCACATGAAGTTTGTGAAAAAATAAATGTTCCTAAAGAATATCTAAAATAAAAACTTTTTTGTCAGAGAATAGATGCAGGAATTCAACCCCCCCCCCCCCTATTCCCCTTTTCTCCGCTGAACGCGCATTGTGCATGCTGGGTCACATGATGGGTGGGACCAAATTGCACTAACAGTGGGAGGGTCTTAAAGGAGCATTGTTAAATAAAACCAGAAGTGTGTAACGCACAGAGGTGTAGGTTTCAGGCATGCATAACATAAACGTGGCAGAGATCAGAGTACATTACATGTGTTCCAAATTTTTTTGCTTACACTGTTGTCAGCCCTTGCTACCCCTCTGAAAAGTGATCCGTGGTGGTTAGCTTTTCAGAGGGCAGTTGACAGGTGGCTGGGAAGCGATATGTCACCTCTTCACTGCCTGTTTCAAATGCTCACCACTGCAGCACAACCATACAGAGGTGAAGAGGGGAACAAGGCGGCGAAGATGGAGATGGGGGCTAAAAGGGGTGTCAAGGGAGAATGAAGAGTCGTGTGAGGAGGGTGAAAATCGGGGCGTAGAGAGGGTGAATGGAGTATATGGGGGTATTTGCTCCGTCATAGAAGTGGACAGCTATGAGGTTGAGAGCAGTTCCCCAGCTTGTTGGTGAGGACATAGAAAAGGCCACATCTACCCACTTCTACCATTTCTACCAGTATACCACACAGCACCCTCAATCTCTAATTCCACCACACACAGGTCCCTTGATAACTATCATATAAACCCCCATACATAGTTCCCTCCAATTCCCTCCCCCTGTGCTAAAACAAGACAGAGAAACACAATGAGAAGCAATGACCTACATCCCTGGCCTCCTATGCAGTGTTTGAGAAGCCAAGCACTCATCACCGGGCACACAACAGGGGTAACACTGAGGGCAGCAACCATTCCACACATTGTTCACAACAATGATGGAACTGTAGAACTGTTCTCTAATACTTGCTCACTGCTGCTCACTACACGCTCATTGGCCACCTACAGCCCCATACTGGACACTGATTGGACACTTACTGGTCTCCCATGGCTTGGCCCCAAAGACATGGAAGTGTGCGTTTGGGGTGGAAGAACTTGACTGGCCTGCACAAAGTCCTAAACTTCAACCCAATAGAACACCTTTGGAATGAATTCAAGCAGAGACTGCAAGCCAGGCCCTCTCGTCCACATCAGTGCCTGACCTCACAAATGCGCTTCTAGAATAATGGTCAAACATTCCCATTGGCACACTCCTAAGCCTTGTGGACAGCCTTCCCAGAAGAGTTGAAGCTGTTATATCTACAAAGGGTGGGCCAGCGCAATATTGAACCCTATGGACTAAGACTGTGAAGCCATTATATTTCATGTGCGTGTAAACACATATTACCAATACTTTTGGTAATATAGTATATGAATCTGTCAAGGGGCAGAAATTTGCAGAAAATGAGTAGAGTTTTACAGGAACAAGACTCCTGAACATTAATGAGATGTTAGATGATCCAGATACACCATTGTTCCAAAGCCTAATGTGTCATTCCTTCATCCTACGGCACAGCCGCGTGCCAGAGCCCAGGAACCCACTTCCGTTCCACACTAATCACACACCATAAATGTTCGGGCCGCACATCAATGACATTGAAGCATTCAGTAAAGTTTAATAGGCCTGCAAAACGGACAAAGTGCAAACACAGGAAAACCTCTCACTTAAGGCCAAGCCCCTGACGCATTCACCCCTTACAGGGCTTGTGAGAGCTTTGTCCTTTCTGTGTGCAGATTAAACTTTACTGGATGCTTCAACACCATCAGTGAGTGGCCTGATTCCTTCTAGTGTGTGATTAATGAAATGCTTCTGACATTTGAACTGGGCTGTATTACCATAGGCCACTTCATTTATGTTCCTGTGCCTGCTGCAACCTTGTATATTGAAGGTTCAGGATGGAAGAAATAACATTTTTATACATTAGGCTGAATATAGGTGACCTGTGTGCTGCATCCTCCTTCCTTATAAAGTAGAATACAATTTTGTATAAATGAGATATTATGTCCCCTTAGAATGTTGGCACAGAAACCTGGATTTAATGATATATTAAAAAGTCCTTTTGAACAGTGTTGCTTGTTATTCGATCATTTGAAAAGACATATAAAGGGTGCCTTAGCCAAAGTAAATGTAAGAACACAAAAGGTAACAGCATCATTATTTTAAGACCTGCAGCCAGGCCGAGATGAAAAATCGTAAAGACTAAAGGTGACCATAGATGAGTGAACAATATTTTATTGAGAACAGATAGGGCAATTGTTAGTCGGGAACAGATTCTCAGGTGCGGGGGTGCCATTCTTGGGAGAATCAGTCAGTTTAAAACGGACCTTGCATGAAAATGAAGGCCCACTTAGCCGAGAGTCTCCCAAATTAAATCCATTAATAAAAGACGCAAAAAATAAAGCTCTTTTGCAAAAAATTACTTTGGATCCCAGCTTCCATCCACTTCCCTGGGGTGCAGTTAAAGCAGTAATAAACTCAAAGCAAACAGTGTTGATGGCTGCAATAGTTTTCTTTTTTAGGCTTTCTTCTATTTTTCTAAATAAGAGAGGTCATTTGTTAGGATTTAAAGAAGAAGTATGAGCTTATATAAAAAAACAAAACAAAAAAAAACCCACAAATTTACCTCCATACGGCAGCATCTGTTTGACACTGCAGCCGTCACACATTGGCTCTAAAGCCCTGTACACAAGATCGGACTTTCCAATGGGAAATGTGTGATGACAGCCTGTTGGCGGTAAATCCGACCGTGTGTGTGCTCCATCGGACAATTGTTGTCAGACTTTCCGCCAATATATGTTGGCTAGCAGGTTTTCCAATTTTCCGCGGACAAATGTGTGTTGTCGGATTTTCTGAGCGTGTGTACACAAGTCCAAACTAGACATGGGCGCCGTCCAAAAATTTGTTTTGTTTCGTTCCGTTCCACTTAGTATAAAAAAAAATTGTATTTCGTAATTAGTGTACGAAATTCAATTCGGATTCGTACGAAATACGAATTTTAATTAGATTCGTAAACTTTTCGTTAAAATAACTAAAGTTCGTTATGAAGAATTTATCATTATGAGGGGTTCCCACCATCCCTGTGCTGTGCGGACTTCCTCTGAGTGATTGGTGAACAAAATACCAGTCACATTTCTGTTATTTGGATCCGAAATTCGTAAACAAAATTTTGTATTCCGTACAGAATTTGTATGCATAAAAATTCGTATTTCGGATTAGTACGAATGTACGAATTTCCGGAAATTCGTACGAATTTTGGATTCGTACGAAACTAATCGCACATGTCTAGTACAAACACGCATGCTTGGAAGCCGAAACGGTCGGTCTTGTAAACTAGTGCTCGTAATGGAGAATTAACATTCGTGACGTGGCAAATTATGAAATCTCCAAATGCAGCGCACAATTCTCTTCTTCTTTAATGGGATAATAATGAAGCTGCTTTGCTGGTGATACTGATGGAGTTATTGCAAACAAGTTTTCAAAGGCTTTTTTTTCTAGTGATATCAAAAATAATATTATTATGCTTTTTTTTTTATTTGGGCAAGTTACCATAAAACCATTATCCCATAGTTTTTTTTATATCAAAGATAAAACTATGTTGGTGTCCCTTGTCAATTTTACATTGTATTTTTTAAAATGTAACTGCCTACTCCCAAACTGTCATTTGAAGAAAAAACATTTAGCCAAGTATTATTGTCCACAATTTTTTTGTTGTGCATTAAAAAAAAAAAAAAATTAGACACGCTATCTTCCAATAGAACTTAACCAAAAAGTGCATTCTATGCATCCAAAAATATAGAAAATATACCAAATCAAATCATTATTCAACCAAAAAAATGATGTCAAAGCAATAACTCCAAGGCCAATAATAAATAACACATTATCTCCTCTGATTCCACAACAGAAAAGCGCGAACTGAAAAGCACTAAATGAAAACCACGAAAAGAAAACCGGAAATCAACACTCACCAAACTTCTACTAACACAAAATTAGCAGAAAGAGCCCAAAGGGTAGCGCTAAAGAGCTGAAAAACGACGTAGTACATCTAGTTCATCACTTCGTTCATAATTGTTGGCCAACATTTGTGTGACCGTGTGTATGCAAGAAAAGTTTGGGCCAACGCCCTTCGGACAAAATTCCACGGTTTTGTTGGCCAACAATCTGATCGTGTGTACGAGGCTTAAGACCAAGAACTGAGCAATTACATGTCAGATGATTGCCCTGCTCTCGGTCTGCTCTGAGCAGAGAATAGTAACTGTCAATCACTGCTCTCTGCCCTTCTCCTCCAAGGCATGGAGGGTCATGTGCAGCTGGCTCTGGCTTTCAGCTGCAGGTGGAGCCACTTGTCAGTCAGGAAGCTGGGTGGATCCTGAAAATATTGTTGCACCTCTGTAACCCTCAAGGCCATACTTTTATTTTTTATGATAAACAGTACCGTATATACTCGAGTATAAGCCAAGTTTTTCAGCTCATTTTTTTGTGCTGAAAATGCCCCCCTCGGCTTATACTCGAGTCAAGCACTTTTCTGCAGCAGAGAATGACATTTTACGACCCGATTTTGGGGCCCCATATCTCAGGTCACTTGGTGCTAGGAACCCAAAACTTGGTGTGCAAACCCAGTCAAACCAACACTACAACATATACAAATGGGATGTTCCTAGCACCAAGTGGCCCGAGATACAGGGCCCCAAATTCGGTCAACTGTGTCCATCTGCAGCAATGTCATTTCAGACCCTTTGGGTCCAGAGACCCCAAATTTTGGCTGCAGCTAGGGGGGCCTCTAGGAACCTGTAACTACCAAGTTTGAAGTCCAGGGTACCTATGGCTGCAAATGGGCACAGTGAGGCTGCAAATGGGCATTGTTGACCCTCTTTTCCACTTACAGTAGCTGCACATTTCTCACCCTAGGCTTATACTTGAGTCAATACGTTTTCACAGTTTTTTGTGGTAAAATTAGGTGCCTCGGCTTATATTCGGGTTGGCTTATACTCGAGTATATATGGTAGATACATGTTTTTGATGATATGGTCCTTTAGAGCCTAACTGGTAAAATGAACCACACCAAGAAATTTGCAGATTGGTGTATATCTTGATCCAATTATATGTTGTTTTTCCTTCTTTCTCTTTTATAGTATATATTTAAGGCATGATAAGTCTGTTCTGCAGATATAAAGTACAAAGTGCAGCCCATTACTGAGTATTAGAGTCTGTTACAGAGAATATATACGCGGAACAAACCGTTATGACAGTGCAAGCTTCTAAATCTCTGCATAATGCCTTTTTTTGCAAACTGATTACATAAAGTCCTTTGAAAGTAAGCTGCTTGCTTGCCATATGGTTTATTACTTCCAAGAATGAATGCTCAGGGCTTGTCTTAAACTCTCCCATACTGTTTACTCATTCAACTTGTGATGTCATCAGATAAATATAACAATTTAAATTCAGCAGCAGTGTCGATGAAATGAACTCTGCTAGACTTAAATGGAACTTAAATGTATGGCACATTCTGTTTGTAAGTAGGGGGTGGGGGTTGAACTATCTGAGTGATTAGTAGGTTCCTTTTTCAAATTAAATCGCTAGGTATCCTAAAATAAAAAGGTTGCTTTATGTATGTTTAACTTTAGTAGTGATGAAACTTTTTTTGACATTTAGGTAATTTTGCGTCACAAGTAATACTATTTTTGATATAAAGGAGGCATACATAGTTACAAATACATAGGCAGGTTGAAAAAAGACAAGTCCATTTAGTTCAACCAATAAAAGGGGGGAAAAAAAAAATCATACAATCCCATATACACAATAATATACCCACAGTTGATCCAGAGGAAGGCAAAAAACCCCAGCAAAGTATGATCCAATTTGCTCCAGCAGGGAAAAAATTCCCTCTGAGAGGCAATCAGATATTCATTGAATCAACTTTACCTATAAATGATCACTCATGCAAGTATGGAGAATGTTTTGCCTTTACCACTTTCAAGCCAACAGGTTGAGTTCTTTGCTCTTTACTCTAGGTGCACACCTTAGCGGCTTTGTGACCCGTGTTTACGTTGTCACATCAGCCTACTCAAATGAATGGCTGCCGTGCCTGCGTCCATGCACCTTTTTAAAAACACGTCCGCAGGGAAATCACATGATCATTTTTACCTTGCGATTTCTCTGATGTTTCCACACCCACAAATGCGCTGCGGGCTGAGATGCATGGGGGATGCCATTCAAAATGAATGGCTGCCCTGTGCGTCTCCTAAGAGCAGCGTGTTTTCACTGTGGTGGTTGCAGGAGCGGAAATCACTGAGATTTCCATAGCTGTAGCCACACGCAAAGGTGTGAACATAGCGTTAAAGTCCCCTTCCATTCCTTATATGCAAAAATAGACTTGAGTGAGTTAGACTCTCTCAATAAATTACCCCCTTGAGTCACTCACCTGGAACAAGTGAAAGGTAAGGAAATCTGACTTTCCTAGACTTTTATTCGTTTTGTTGCTTGTTCTATGTCAGTGTCCGCTTCTAATTGACCATTTGGAAATGAAAAAAGCAAGAGCGCCAAACGATCAACTCAAGGTTTTTTATTGTTATTTTCACACGTAACAAGACAGTTAATTGTGTTTCCCGAGCCAACCACCTCCCTTCATCAGGTTTAGGACAATTTAGCAAAAAGGTTTTTTTTGGGGAATCAAAGCAAAAACTCTTGAATATAAATCTCTGAAAGTAGAAATAATTATTGTTTGGTTGCACATGCCTGTACAGCCAGATCACTCAACCATAGAGGCAGGCACAATTGCTTCTTTCCCATTGTTACAAGATAGATCTTGGACTCTTAAGATGAGTGTTTGCTGTCTCTTTTTTGTTTTTTACGTGGATTTCTCAATTTAGGTGACCTGTCTTTTGGGAAGCCACCTTTTTGGTGGAGAGCAGCCGAAGCCAAGCCACTAGTCATAACCGATGACTCCTCACTACTAGTTAAGGATCTGTGTCCAGTACCTCACCTCCAGCTTTCTTTGAGCATCTAACTGTTGTCTCTGTTGGCAAGATTTCCCCTTTCTTCCTTTCCTGGTGATACCTTTTCAGAGGACAAGAAGTGGGAGAAAATCTTCTTGAGGAACAAACAGTAATTAAAACCTGACCAAGGTTTTGACTTTTCCCTAGTCTGTAAAAAAAGTTTTGTTGGAGCACTGCTATTTTCTTATTTTACTTTATGATAGTTTATGGTTTGCTGCTTTTGTTTTGTCAGAAATAAAGTATTTACTCTTTGCTTAATATATTTATTTCCTTCAGCTCATATTGTATAGACAATCTCAAAGAATCTGTCTGCTGGGCCTTGTCAAGGGTCTCTCCAATACCATTGCTGGTAGGACATTACTCAGATTACTGCTATTTTATGCCAGAAAGGCCCTCTTGCTGCACTAGAAAAAACTCATGGCTCCCACTATTGTATACTGGAAACAACTTGTTAATTCTTAACTACCACTTTATAAAGCCACTTATGCAAATAGGGGTTGCATTCACAGGTTTGAAACATTTTAGGCTAAGAGGTTCGAAGATACCACCACCGTGTGGTTACCACTTGTATATGGGAGTGGGCTGAGGGACAGGAGGTATATTGATTGCATACTCCTTACTTACTTACAATGTTGGGCTTTTATCGGTGATATACTCAGTGGACACAGCCATATATATGCAGACCTTTGTTTGTTCTTACATTTATTTTATTGGTTCTTTTGGTTTTAATTTTTTTTGTATTGTAATATTGTGGTACATAGTACATATATTGTTCTAGTCGGCCTACCCCTATGTGCGCTTGGCTTCCGGGTTCTGGTTTTTGTCAGTTTGTGCTAAAAATCTATAAAATAATCTGTTAAAAAAAATATATATATTATGAAAATCATCATAAAATAACGTAACTTACAGAATCCCTTATAACTAGAGAAACCCCAGGATACAGATTTGCCAGCATATCTGTAAAAGAAAGCAACATATAATATTCAACAGGGCTTCATAGAGATGATTACATTTGTAAAAATTTGATCTGCTGGCAGTAATGCTTAGGGGGTTCTCCTCCCTTTAGGCTGGATTCATGCCTATGCAGTTTTAGTGCTTTTTGCATTTTGCAGATTTGCCCTACAGTCCATTTAACATGGTTTCCTATGAACATGTTCTGTAGTGCAAAATGCAAAAAGCACTAAAACTGCATAGGCATGAATCCAGCCTTAAGGTCCCTTTCAGATAGGGTTTTCGATCAGGTGGACCTGATCAGAAGGTCCATTCATCCCTACAGACAGGCAAGTGAACACCCGCCTACCTCTGGATCTGATCAGGCCCTGTAAAGAAAATGGGATAGGACTGCGTGGGAGAGATTTACTAACTGTGCTCTGAATCTGGTGCAGCTGTGCATTGTAGCCTATCAGCATCTAACTTCAGCTTGTTTAATTAAGTTTTGGCAATAAAACCTGGAAGCTGATTGGTCTCTATGAAGAGTGGCACCAGATTGTGCAGCTTTTTCCAGCTTTTTTAAATAACTCCCCTTCTTTTGCTTAGGTGGAGCAGATCGGAGGTAGCTGGGTATAAACAGACAGAGGAGTTTGTTTACTACCGGCCGCCCATAGAGCAGAGTGGGTTCTGAAGGGATCTACTCTGCAGATCCTTAGCGGACACAGATGTGTCATCCACCCTCTCTCCTCCAATCAGCAAGGATCAGCTCACAGATCCCCTGCTGATCACAGAGGAATCCACAGTGTGTGAAAAGGGTCCCTAAAGGAACCAAGTGTATGCCGCTCTGGCTGCTAGGGGTTCTAGCCATGTGAACGCTGCTGTGAGTGCCGAACTGGGAGGGAGCTCACCTCGGCTCCAAACCTCAGTATGAAACAAAAGCTGTATTCCATGGGCTGCACATTGGAGCAAACCTGCTATAGTAAAACATGTGGCAGTCTCAGCCAGGGCTCCTGCCAGGCCACGCCTCCAATGCGTTTCACTCTGCCCCTAGTAGCTTAATCATTGAAAACCCAAAGGAACACTTGGAGGAAAACGAAAAAATAGCAAATCCCCTTTCTTGGCAAATTTTTGCTAAACAAATCTAAGTAATAATTGTTTGTGTGATGTGAAAATCTTGTAAACTGTGTTGTCGGCATAAAGCATTAGATGGAGAAGCAACATACATTAAGACATACACAGGTCCTGGAAAGCATGTTAGCTGTTCTTGCATGCAAAATAGTTATGAAGTTACTGTACCTTGATTTCCATAGCTCTTTAAGTGTGTGTATATACTTATTGTATTTCTCTCTCTCTCTCTCTCATATACCTGTATATACATACACATAACAAATACATAGCAAAGTGTATAAAGAAACAAGCAGGAATATTTTACTCTGTATCCTCTGCCTAATTAAAATAAGCTCATCCATCACACAGATGTAACACATAATGCACCCTTATCCTTCCACCCCCATGCATAACAATGAGATGTTGTATCATAAGGACACTCCATGCTCTAGAAACCCCCGGATTACACTTTATCTGTTCCATAAAGGACACAAATCATTCAGATTAGACGTAATCTGATTGCATTGAGGTACAAATTATAGCACGAGCGCTCTTCCACTGGGTTAAGTGACCAGGGTTTGCAAACAGCATATGACCACTGATTGGTCCATGAAAGAGCATTAACAGAAAGATAATGATGAGCATTAAGGCAAATCCCTGAAACAGAACAGCTGTAGCTTCCGAATGAGTTCACTGCACGGCGACCTTGAGGTTTTTTCGTTCAGTTGCCGTTTTCTTAAAAGGTTGATGGATTGTTACTAAACACCATCGCCAGTTGCTTATCTTTTTCATTCTTACAATAATTAACTTTGAAAACAATAAACCGTTTGTAACCATTTTGACTATCAAGGGCATATTGTAAATGACATGATTGTGCCACTTCAGGTGACCCATGCTGTTTGGGCAGTCAGAGGGTTAATATAAGCTCACAGCTGCAATTGCCACTAGGAACTTGTCATTGTAATCCTTGGCATATATGTTAACTGTTAACTGTAGAAATCATCTCCCTAATCACTTTAACAAAGTTAAAAAATAGACACCACAACCCATCCCTTCCCTTCCCATTTCCCATAGTAGACTTGTAGACAAGTGTGTGGGCAGCATGGTTGGGGGACAGCACCAAGCTTTAAAATGAACAAGTTTGGTAGACATTATTGGGCTCCATTCATAAAGTGGTGTAATTCACCTTCATAAATGCGGTAAAATATAGTTCAGTGTTTTTAAACACAACCCCCCCTGTTGTGTTCTGGGAAACACACAGTTCCCAGAACCAGTGAAGACGCGTGGCGTGACTTGCGCATACTCAGTAGGGAACCAGGCAGTGAAGCCGCAACGCTTCACTTCCTGATTCCCTCACAGAGGATGGCGGCGGAAGCAGCCGAGAGACGAGCGATCGCTCGTCTTCTGCTGCCGACATCGTGGGCACCCTGGACAGGTAAGTGTCCATTTAGCAGTATTTGTAGCTGCTGGCTTTTAATAATTTTTTTTAAGGTGGAGCTCCTCTTTAACAACCAGCAAACCACTTAGTTGTTAAGAAGTGGGCACCCGATGAATCATCAACTGTCAGCAGGGTTCCCCGCTGACAGGTGAATGTAAAAAAAAGGATTGCCACCAATAAAAAATGTGAAATAAAAAGGTGTGGGATCCCCCCGCCCAATGCATACCAGGCCCTTCGGGTCTGATATGGATTTTAAGGGGCCACAATTTTCTTAAAAAATGTATTTCAAAATCCATTCCAGACCCTTATCCAAGCTTGCAGCCTGGTAGGTCAGGAAAGGGAGGAAAAAATAAAAAAAAAAGGTCCGCTCCTGCCATCTGCCAGTTCTTAAATAACTAATAGGCTGGGTCACCTGATGGTGTTACCAGATGACCCTGCCCCTTCTGATATAATCAACCCAGAATGCCCCTGGCTGATGATGTCACAAGGGGGTGGTGTCACCTGGCGATGTCACCAGGTAACCCCTGCCCCTTAGTTATTTAACCACTTCAATACTGCCCATTGTCATATGACATCCGCGGGTGGGATCTCCTATCCTGGGCGGGGGCGTCATATGACGTCCTCAGCTTTCCGACAGTGAAGGGGGCGCCTGCCACATCACTCGGGAGCCGATGCGCATGCCTGGTGGCCGTGATGTCCGCCGGGCACCCACGATTGCTGGTGACAGAACAGGAACATGAATCTGTGTGTGTAAACTCACAGACCCACACAGATCCACATCCTGTCAGGGGAGAGGAGACAGATCGTGTGTTCCTAGTATATAGGAACACTGATCGGTCTCCTCCCCTAGTCAGTTCCATCCCCTCACAGTTAGAATCACTCCCTAGGTAACACATTTAACCCCTTGATCGTCCCCTAGTGTTAACTCCTTCCCTGCCAGTGACATTTACACAGTAATCAGTGCCTATTTATAGCACTGATCGCTGTATAAATGTCCAATATATATAAAAAAAAGTTGCGCTACTGTATCCAAAAAAAACAACAAAGAAAGAACAGCAGCCAGCATCAACAACGATAAAAATGGTAAGTGAGTAGAAGATAAAAAATGCAGCACTGAAGGAATATAACAACCCAAAGAGGGGAATTCTGGGTTGATGATGTCAGAAGGGGCAGGGTCACGCGCTGACGTCACTGGGTGATCCTGCCCCTTAGTTATTTAAGAACTGTCAGATGGCAGAGCTGTCAGATGGTGGGAGCAGACCTTTTTTTTTTTTTTTGGGGTCATCGGAGGCAGCGGGCATCATGATTGATGATGGATCTACACCAGGGGACATTTTTTTAATTTATTTTTTAAGTAAAGGACTAAGGTCAAAAACTGTCTAATGTCTTTTTTACACTACACATTTTCTTTTTGGTGAATGAGTAGGCGTACTATGTACCCCATACTCATTTACATGGGAGGGTAGGATCTGTGGGCTTGTTAAAAGGAGCTTCCAGATTCTGATAATCCCCTGCCCACAGACCCCCACAACCACCGACCCCCATAACCATCGACCAGGGTTGTGGGGAAGAGGCCCTTGTCCCAATCAACATGGGGACAAGGTGCTTGGTGGCCTTGCATAGTTGGGGGGCTCGCTCGTCCCCTCATTTACCCTTTCCTGCATGCTCAGATAAGGGTCTGGTATGGATTTTGGGGGGAACCCCACACCATTTTTTTTTTTTTATTTTGGTGTGGGAGTTCCCTTCAAAATCCATTGGGCACACTATATTTTTCTAAATTTTTTTAAATTTTTTTTCATTGATGGCAATCCTTTTTTTACATTCAGCTGTCGACGGGGAGTCCTGCTGACAGCTGATGACTCATCGTTTGGTAAGGACGTAGCAGCCGTCTGCTCCTTAACAAGCATGTTGTTTACTGGCCACTCCGCTCCTTAACAACCAGTACACATTTCACAAATACTACATGCCTAGACCACTACTTAAGGGGAAAGCAAAGCATAAGCAGATTAAACTTCAGCTTTAGCTTATTTAACTAGAGTGTCTCTTTAAAGTTAAAATATAATGGCTTTTGGTCAACTTCATCCTAAAATCTTAGAAATGGTATGAAACATTTTTTTCCATGGCATGTAGAGATGAGACTTCACAGAGAACCAAACTGACTTGAAGCTCCACCCTCTGGTTGCAAGTGGTAATTATGGAACTGTAACTGTGGAGAATATTACAGAAAAACAATTTTATTGTACATTATAAAAAAGCTGCATTTTCCCAGGCTTTCACAAACTGTTATGCCCTGTACACACATTCAGACATTCTGACGACAAAATCAGTCTGATTTTTTCTGACGGATTTTGGGCCAAACTTGTCTTGCATACACACGGTCGCACAAAGTTGTCGGAAAATCCGATCGTTCTGAACAAGGGGACGTACAACACGTACGTCGGGACTATAAACGGGCCAGTAGCCAATAGCTTTCGTCTCTTAATTTATTCTGAGCATGTGTGGCACTTTGTGTGTCGGATTTCTCTACACACGATCGGAATTTAAACGATCAGATTTTGTTGTCGGAAAATTTTAGATCCAGCTCTCAAACTTTGTGTGTCGGAAATTCCCACGGAAAAAGTCCGAAGGAGCCCACACACGATCAGAATTTCTGACAACACAATCCGATCGCACTTTTTCTGTCTGAAAATCCGACTGTGTGTACAGGGCATTACAGCTAGATTTTCATTACTAAAAGCCTTGCTGGTCTTTTAACAAATGTTAGCACAAGGTAATGCATGTGTTTTATTGGACATTAATACAAAAAATAAGTTACTGTGTACAATTAAATCTGGAGTTCAGCATAATTGGCTTCACAATGCGCAATAAATTGTGCAGACCGAGCACTGCACATTATTTTAACAAGCTTTAATTATTATTCTTTAGTTAAGTAGAGTAAACACATTATTTTTTACATTACATGAAGCAAATGGTAGATTGTTTATTGTACATTTTCAGAGATGTATTCTTTCCTTAAAAAGTTTTTATTATTTCACTTTTTCCAGTATAACTCTGAACTTACTGAAAATAAATGGTGCTACTTTTTTTTTTTTTAGCTTTGATTCTATCGGGCACTGTTACAGGTCCTTCAAGCTGTTGTTCATAGTCTTCTGGATAACAGTGGGCAGGCAGACCAAGAAGAGAAGTGCTGCTTTTGTGGTCATTTTGGAGTATTTATTAAAGCGGTTGTAAACCGCAGTTTAAAATAAAAAAATAAATAAAAAACACTTTCCCCTGTAAGACAATTGCATAATGTGCTAGTACGCATTGCATGGTTTAGGCTAGTTTCACACTTGAGCTTTAGCTTCTTTAAGTGTTTATGGAGCATTTTTTATGCATGTTTATACATGCGTTTTTGGACATTTTCAGGCTTGAATGTTTTGTTTTAGCCAATGAAAAGCCAGTTACTAGGAGAAGAAGAGGCATGCCTTTTTCAGGTGCTCTTATTGATGCCATTAGGGACCAAAAACATGCAACAGTCTTTATCAACCCCTTGCATCTCATCGTAATTCTAATAACATCCACTGCTCAGTGGAATGGGGAGGCCTTTGCCTTGATTCCCATTTGCTGTATTTGATGCTTTAACCAATAAATGTGCCAGGATCTGGATCTCAACCTGGAACCTCTTTGGTGTCTGGCTATGGATCTTGCCACCACAGATGCCAGTAAACTTTTTGCCTGATCTCTTGGACAACCTTACTTTGTATTTTGTTTCTGGTGAACCTTATTCCCCTTGCTCCTCCCATGAACTCTCTTTTTAAGCCATGTCTCTGCAGTTCCTTTTTTCCAAATTATTGTGCTTTTATCTAGCCAAGATTTTGCTCCTTTCGCTTCAGCTGCCATCCATATCTTTACTACCACTCGTTACTGACCTTTGGCTTGCTCCACTTCTTTATCTCAACCCTCAGCCAGTTTTTACTGACCTTTGGCTTGCTTACTGACTACGCTTCTGCTTTCTCTCTACCTGATACATCTACTACCAGACCCCAGCTTCCTTACCTCGTGGTGGGGCAATCCTGAGGACTGCAACCTTGCACTAGCACACAGCAAAACCCATCCGTCATCTGGCCTGCTTGTGCTTTTATCCTGCTGGTTTCTGTGTGAACCTTTCCACAGATATAGCTATTAGCCACTAAGCCTGACCCCTGACTTTGACAAAACTTTTTAAAAGGGCCTTAACATGATGTGATCTTTTGTACTAGGCACTCCTCAATACCCACCCAGAGTTTATCACTCAGCACTCTGCTGAGTGCTCTTTTTGTCATGATCAGAGAGGTAGCAGCCTAGGACCAGAGCAAGGTCCACATACACTATACCTTCATCATGGATCAGCTCCTTTTGAGCAGAAAACACTCGTAAAATGCTTAAGTCAGACACTTCTATTGAAGTTTTTGTGGCCAAAAACACTTGTAATCTGCAAAAAATAAGCTCATGCAATTTTTTGAGCTTCAGGCGGTTTTCTTCAGGCAACAGAACGCTCAGATATGAACAGGGTCCATTGAAATTAAAGGTATTTGGCTTGATGAGAATTTTAGAACTACAAGCTTCGAGGAGAAAATTGTTCAGGTTTGAGTGGGGCCTAAAGGAGGATGCAATTTGTTGTATAGCTTTCAATACCAGGCCTCACTTCTCTTGGTCCATCACACATACATCAGACGCTAAAGAACCTAGCCTGAGAGACTTGTCCTGATTTCTCAAGGTGGTTTTAAATAAAAACAATAAGCGATTTAAGCTGTTGCTATACTTTAAGGGAATATGTATTACATTTCCAGGCAGAAAAAGGTGTCAGTGGTGGAACCTCCCTTGTTGCAGTTGTCAGGTGCTCTGAGATTGCTGCTAATTTTCTTCACTGCATCTGAAGGGGTAGGGTAGTGGCACAGACATGAGAGTCAAATGAGTTAGGCCTCTTTCACACTAACGATCCAGTCGGGTCCGCCTGTCAGTTTTTTAGGCGGACCTAAACGGATGCTCCATAGACCTCTATGGAGCATCGGATGTCAGCGGTGACATGTCCGCTGACATCCGACCCGCTCCGATCCGAAAAAGTGTGACGGAGGAACAACCTACTTTTCCATCCGTCTGAGGATCGGATCGGGTGACGACGGACTATGTGGTCCATCGTCATAGGATCTCCCATAGGGGAGAGCGGCGCTCTGACAGGTCCGTCCCTGCACAGTGTGCAGAGACGGACCTGTCATCTTCCTGCAAAGCGGGGATCGACAGAGCGGATGTTCACGGGGCGGATGATCACGGATCCATCCCGTGTGAAAGGACCCTTACTGAACTAGCTATCTATAGTTGCAATTGTGTGCATGTATGTGTTGTAGCTGGGGTTGGTGGTCATTGATGGGGCTTTACTATTTGGCTTTGTCTGAGAACTGCCACTACTAGTTCCTACATGCCTGTATTGCATCAATATTGGGATACAGGAGAGCTCTACACACATTGAATCAGTGAGGTGCCTGTGAAAGATGTGTGATGCCCAGGCCAGTCCTTCCCAAACAACATGTGAATGTATTACTATAATTTCTCCAGCTTAGCCAGCATGATGTCATTTAACTCTATATGTCCTTGTCCTACATTACACTCCTGGCTATGTTTCAACATATCATTC
Source organism: Lithobates sylvaticus (assembly GCA_028564925.1). Lineage (NCBI taxonomy): Eukaryota > Metazoa > Chordata > Amphibia > Anura > Ranidae > Lithobates > Lithobates sylvaticus. Next base: position 81,212,286 of record CM053031.1, read on the forward strand.
CTTAAACACATTGCTGGGACTTGCAGTTCTACAAAATGACACAGTTAAACAAAGTATGTTAGGCTTATTGGGGAGTTAAAGTACAAACTCCATTCAGCTTAAACATGTTCCTTCTCCTCTAGACTAAACAAGCAGTTAACCCTTGCAGTAGGGCTGCCTTTTCTGCCCAGCTCCTTTATTCATAGAAGCCTTTACCAAAGCATATATGAATGAAAGGCGATCTATGAATGGAGGGGGTGGACCTTTTCTATCATCTGCTTGTCCTCTGTTCATAGATCACATTTCACTCATAGATGCTTTAGTACAGGCTCCTATGAACGGGGGAGCTGGGCGGAAAGGACAGGCACAGTCACTCTTGATGAATGCCTATTAGAGATCACTCAGTTCTAATAACCCCTGTCACACCAGAAGAATATGGGCCAGTGGGGGGGACATCGGAGGACAATGACTTAGGGCTTAGGATTGAGGACATTGACGCAGCAGCACAGCAGACACATCACGTAGAAGGTATGTAATATCCCATGTCTTGTTTTTTTTGTTTTTTTTGTTTTTTCTTAACGTAAACTTAAGCTTTAAAGAAACAAAGGCTAGAAAAAAAACACCACATCTAAGAACTGGTAAGCTGCAACATAGTACATTTTTGGGGGTTTGATACACCTGAAAGACGAAGTGCAGAAGTAAGAGTTTTGAAGAATTGCAGCATCGTATAGTGGAAGCTGCTAGGGAGATGCATTTTAGGTAACTTTGTTATATAACAAAAATACTGGAGGAGTGGAGGGGCCCTCAGAAGGATGTGAGCACTAAATGTGCATTTATCCTTTAATACTTCGTAATCATGTGCCATCAAGCTTCAGTGCTTCATTCTAATTTGGCAGCGTCATGTTACCATTTGGTCATCCATGGGTAATCCTTTCTTTATCTTTTAGAGAACGTACTAGTCAGCAATCAACTGGGAAGATCTCATTTCAGAAGAAATCAGACCTGCCTAAGTCCTTTAATATAGTGTTAATGTATTTACAGCTACTCCATAATTATACCAATTTGCTTATAGTGATATTATTATAATTACTGTTATTATCCTATTTTCTGCTCTGGTTAAATTTTTTAATGTGGTGAAAGTGATTTAGGCTCTTAAATGTTTAAATGTATTAACAAGTACATTTTAATTAGGGTTGCACCAATACCGATACCAGTATCAGTGCCAAACCAAGCATTTGCACAAGTACTTATACTCGTGCAAATGCTCCTATACATGACCCGATACCTGCATCCTCAGCGTAGTGGGGGGGGGGGGGTGCAGGCAGCCTCACAGATGATTGGTACGGGCAGTTACAAACACCAATCTCCCTGTATACCTTTTAATAAAGCAGCTGACAGTCTTTTCTCCTCCTCTCCCTCCCGCAGCTTTCAGTTGCTTTATTAAAAGTTATACAGGGAGATCAGTGCTTGTAACTGCCCGCACAGATCATTCCGATTGTCCCCTGTGTCTCCCCAGGTCCTCCACCGTCTCCCTGGGTCTGCTCTGGTCCCCCTCTGTGCTCCTCCAGTCTCCCCCTGTGTCCTCCTTCGGCTTTCCGGGTCCTCCTCCAGGTCCTCCGCCAGCTCCCTGCGTCTGCTCTGGTCCCCCTCTGTTCTCCTCTGCCCCCCCCCATCCCAGATCTGTCAGGATGGAGAGCGGAGGAAGGAGCCGGTAAATCTGTGAGTTATACCGACTACTTCCTTTTCTGAATGAACAGTCACTGACTCTATCCATTCATAACTGAGCATTGTAAAGATGGTGTGTACTATGCTCCAGTTTATGAATGGAGAGGAGCCTCTGTGTCCCGTCCATTCATTTTCAGTGCAGCTGAGGCTGCAGAGAAAGGGACTTGGGAATCTATGTCCTCAGTCTCTTTCCCTGTCTCAAAGGAGGCAAAGGAATCAGTGCCCATCAGTGCTGAATATTAGTGCCACTGTCACATGACATTAAAAGTATCAGTAACCGGAATCTTGTACTCAGCCTTAAAAAAGTGGTATCAGTGCAACTCTAATTTTTATTTTTTTAGATATAGTCAGGGAGAATTAGATCTCTTGTCAAATGTTTACTGCTTCCCTTAAAGCGTTTGTAAAGGATTTTTTTTTTTTAATAAACATGTCAGACTTTTCTGCTCTGTGCAATGCTTTTGCACAGAGCAGCCCTGATTCTCCTCTTCTTGGGTCCTCCACCGGCGCTCTGGGCCTCTTCCCCTTGCCAAGCCGTTTGCTATGGTGGCACTTGCGCAGGCTCGCTCGCGAGCCAGCTCTTTGTGTTCATAAGAAACAGAGAGCGCAGCTCAACCTCGCTCCCACCTCTCTCATATAATCACACACATAGGTTGGACTTGATGGACTTTGTCTTTTTTCAACCTCACCTACTATGTAACTATGCCTCAGTTCTCGTGCACATTGCAGGATCAAGTTCGGGTTTAGGTAAGTATTGGGAGGTTGAGGGGGGAGCAGTGTACTGAAGCTTTTTACCTTCATGCATGGAATGCATGAAGGTAAAAAACCTTCAGCCTTTACAACTACTTTAATTTTGTTACAGAGATTATTAAAAAGGGTACTGCAGGTGTAGATTTATTCTAATTCCTGGAGTTAGATTTTTAACAAAGCTATAGCTGCACGTACACTGTTCAGCACACTATCCCTTCAAATCATGGTAATAGCACACACCCATTTGTTGTGTGACTAAAGGAATAGCTTGTTATAGGAGAAGTGTGGACTTCCTTCCTCCGTTGCTGCATCAGTATGATGTCTCCTGCCGGCTCTAAGCCCAAGAACTAAGCAATCACATGACCGCTTAGTTCTCAGTCTGCTTTGAGCAGAGAGCGGTGACTGCGGTCACCGCTCTCTGCTATGCCCCGCAGTGCTCACTGGAGCACTGAGCAGGAGAGGGAGCGGCATGTTCAGGCTTTCATTGGCACGCTGAGAGGCTGAGCTAGCCACCACTCCTGACATTATGGACATCAGGTGGATCCTGACATTATTGTGACATCAGCTGAAAGATGGGTTTTGGCCCCCTGTTGGCTAATTCTGGGTCATAGGAGAGCAAAAAAGCTTTGGCCATACTTCTCTTTGAAACTCTTTTTTAACTACCTGTCTTCTCTGGCATGTGACTGGACAGTGGAGAATCAGAAGCACTTTAATAAGGACATCTTTGGCTTTCATCTCCTGGAAGCATATTCATATGCAGAACTATCCTGATTGGCTCAGAAAGCTGCCTCTCTTGCTCCTACTCGGAGTGCTACTGTTAAAGCTTTTACAGGAGGTTTATACCAAGACAGACTAACATCAAGATGATAAGTGGCCGAATTTCCGCCAGCAAAAGATTGAGAGCATGTTCTCAATTTTTCCGACGAAAAAAGTTTCGATCGGAAATCCTGATCGTCTGAAGCAATTCCTATGCGCAAAATTCCTACGCATGCTCGGAAACAATTTGACGCATGCTCGGTCGGAAGCATTGAACTTCATTTTCTCGGCTCGTCGTAGTGTTGTATGTCACCGCATTCTTGACGGTCGAAAGTTCAGCAAACTTTTGTGTGACCGTGTGTATGCAAGCCAAGCTTGAGCGGAATTTCCGATCGTGTGTTCCATAATTAATCATGATGGCCATGACTCTACAAAATACCCCAATTACAAAGGAATCAGTAATATTTCCAATAAATATACAAATACAAATATGTACCTGTTCACCTACCTGGAGGTAGTCTGTTCAATATGAATGAGTCATTCATTATAATGTTGTTTTATAAAATATGTGAACCTGCTGTAAGATTAACAGATCTACAAAGGCAAAAGGTAAAGGATGCTTTCTGAGCATTTGTTGTGTATATATGATTTTACCTAATGACTTGATTTGCTTGTAGCTATAATGCACACTCTAGTGGCTGATTGTATGTAATACTTCAGCTCCTCATATTTATTTTGTAACTGTGGAAATCAATGTAAAATGAGAACCGTAAATTTGCATTTATTAGTAATTTTAGGCTGGCTGCTTCATTGCTTGCTTTGCCAAGGTATAATGATGTATCTGTCAAACATCAACAGAAAGTCACATCATGATCAGGGTGCCAGGAAAATTATTGCGTGCCTGCTAAGCTGACAGTAAATAAAAAAAAAAAAAAAAAGAGAGAAATTACCAGACTGATATATAGCGAGATAAGCGCAAGCTCTATGTGATTTATTTTTTTAAGCGAAACTCCAGGCAGGTAAAAAAATAAATCAGGTGTATATTCATAAAAACAAATTAAATGTTTTTTTTTTTTTTTTGTTTTTTTGTTTTTTTTTTTTTTTACATAGAGATACTATATCTAGTTGTATTTGACCCTTGTGTTTCCCTGCACTGAAGCCTAGGAGAAGTAGTGCCAGCAGTTGGAACCTATCTAAACCCAAAAGCAAAAATTGCACGTAATGCAGTTTACTAATCTATAAATGTGGTGACTGCATTTGTTTTCTTTTTTAGGCTTTATTTGCCTTAAAATTTGCCTGGTGATCCAGCCACTAAGTCTGTTAGTGTTTAATTTCCTTTAACAGACCAAGAAAAAGTGTCAGTTAGAGGGGTGTGACAACCATCCAAACTATGGATTCACGAGAAAAGGTTGTCAATAGTTAAAGTGGTTTTAAAGGAAGAAAACCATCAGGCCTTCAGAAAAAAACTCAAGACCCACCTCTTCTAATAAGCAGGACAGACCAAGCGCCTTGAGGCGATTCAGTTCGCATTTGCAGCACTATACAAATTATTCATTCATTCAAGGCTGAAGGTTTTTATTTTTTTTCCCAATAATTTTCATTGAAGTTTTTGCATTTATAAAATTCTAGGTTCTAGGTAAAAAAACCTTCAGCATGCAGCTTCCCCCACAGCCCCCCCCCCCAATAATTACCCGAGCCCGATCGCAATCCAGCGATGTGCATGAAAGCAGCTGCTCTCCCTGGTCTCTGCCTCCTCATTGGCTGAGAGACAGCAATGAAAGCCATTGGCTCCTGCTGCTGTCAATCACAGCCAGTAAAGCGGGAGCAGGGGCGGGGCCAAGCCCTGTTCTGTGTGTCGTGTAGGGCTCCAGAGCGAGCCTGCATAAGTGCCCCCATAGCAAATGGCTTGCTTTGGGGGCACTTGGAGAAGAGGAGGAACCAGGAGTGCCAGCGGGAGACCCAAGAAGAGGAGAATCGGGGGTGCTCTGTGCAAAGCCATTGCACAGAGTAGGTAAATATAACAGTTTTTTTTATTTTATTTATTTCTTTTTTTAATTTAAATTTACCTATAATATCATTTTGAATGGCCATTTTATGTAAAAATCGTGACTCCACACCTAAGTCATAGTTATGTTTGTGAACTCAACATTTTAAGAAGGAAATTATTGTTGTAAAAATTCATCTTGTTGAAGTTTGGCTTCATGTCTCCCCTCAACAGAAAATGTGGTGTTTCCCTTACTAAAAGTATAGAGTTTGAAAAAATTGTAAAAAAAAAGTTAAGAAAAATCTACAATAATACAGCACAAATAGCAATGGAAAGAAATACATATTTTAGATAATACATGCAAACTGCAAAAAACTGCCTTTTTGATGATTTTCCTAATCAGTTCAACAGTTCTGTCTCTTTTCATGGATGTTAGATATTTTATGATAAATCAATAGTTCTGTCAGATCTGATATGAGATTTGGTGATCAGCTGGTAGCAAATCAGTCACTGTTATTTTCTGGGAAAAGGTTGACGTTCTGGAAAGCTACTTTCCTGATTGAAATATTAAATCATTCACTTGTGACAAAATCAGAAATGTTTTCCAGCCCGAGTCCTCAAGGAGCACTAACAAGTCTTGTTTTTCAGATTTCAAGGCACTTTCATAGCTGATTCATTAGACACAGTTTAAAGGATACTTTTAGCACAGGTATCCTTTGCTAAAAAGGTATCCTTTGCTGTAAATGACCCCTCCTTTCTCCAACAACCCCCAAAAGACCCAAAGTGATTGTAAACCTCAGACATGAAATATGAACAAAGCATATCCCTCTATAGTGTGTACTCTCAATTAAGAGCACTAAGTGTAATTTCTGTCTGCTGCTTCATTCCTCTGCTATCAGCATGAATCACTTCTGATACGTTTTCCGAGACCAAGAGAAAAATGATGACAGGGGAGGGTGCCTCAGCCCTGTTCCTGTGTGTTGTGCGGAGGGGGGGTTCCTTCCCTGAGCTCTGAAAAGTGTGACTTCAGCTCCCTGTTTTCTGACAGCTCAGACAAGCTTTATGCCCCTTACACACGGTCGGATATTCCAATGGAAAAAGTCTGATCAGATTATGTTGTCGGAAAATCCGTTCACGTGTGGGCTCTAGCGGACTTTTTCTGTCGGAATTTCCCACAGAAAAAATTTGAGAGCTGGATCTAAAATTTTCCGACAACAAGATCCGTTTAGACTTTTTCCGATCGTGTGTAGAGAATTCCGACGCACAGTGCCACGCATGCTCAGAAGAAAGAGACGAACGCTATTGGCTACTGGCCTCTACATAGTCCCGTCGTAGATTTTATCTGTCACCTTGTTCGGAACGATCGGATTTTCCGACAACTTTGTGCGACCGTGTGTATGCAAGACAACAGGGCCGGGACAAGGGGTGGGCAGGAGGGGCGGTTGCCCTGGGCACTGTGGGGTGGGGGGGCACCAAAAGGAGATTAGGGGGAGGGAATTTGTGTTAAAAAGGGGAATTTGGCGGGCTTCAGGGGGTAAGAATTGTTTTAGGAGGGCAAATTTAGGGAGGGTGTGCTAGGAGTTGTGATTTGGGGGGGATTTGTGTTGGGATTGGGGATGGGACACATAATGTCCATACATCTTGGGGGGGAGGGGGGCGGCAATTTGGCATGTTCGCCCTGGGCTCTAAATGACCTTGTCCCGCCACTGCAAGACAAGTTTCGGCCAAAATTTGTCAGGCAAAATCCGTCTAAAAAAATCCGACAGATATTGTGGTCGGAATGTCCGACCGCTTGTACAAGGCATTACAAATTTTGCACTTTTAACATATGTAGAGAAGAGAATAGCCCAGATAAACAGGTAAAATTGTAGGAGGATTTGTTTAATCTCTGTGTATCACCTGAGGCCGTTGCCCAGGGGTCTTCCCACTATTGTATATTTTGTGGATCTCTTCAGATTCACTTCTTCCTGCCTAATTTCTTCTGACTCTTTTCTCGTGCACACTTCATTATTGGACGTTCAATGTGACAAATTAGCTCACTGGACAATTTTACGTAATGGGGGTAGATGGGATGGTTCCAAACAGCAGCTTTCTGGTTGAAGTTTGTAGAGTTCCTTGAGTACTCTAAAAGATAACTAAGCTATGTGGAGGTATATAAAGTTTACTGCGCTGCACTCACTACAGATACACTTTTCTGTAACAAAAAAACAATTCCCAGTGGGTTGAACAAAAACAGATTCCCACATCAGCACACATGATGGTCCCCCCCCTCCGCTGTTCTATTGTATTGTGACAGCAGGGACAACCCCCACACCCCCTGTCCATCCATCAGAATACACAGATCAACACTTGCAGTCATTGGCTGCAAGCGCTGATCAAATATTGGTTTTACAGCAGGACCATCCAACAGAAGCAGGTTGTTAGCCCAGACAGCAGTGCATACGTACCAAAAGTCATCCGGTTCCCATACCTCCCAACTTTCTGAGATGGGAATGAGGGACACCTATTAGCAAAAGTACGCAGGCATAGGACACACACCCTGTCACGCCTTAAAGGAGAATTGTACAGAAAAATGATTGGTTAAACCCACTAAGTGCTTTTTTTTATCACTACTATTCCTTTAGATTGACTCTTGGAAATGACAAATTGGAAGGCCGGGTACCGGCCTGAAGTTATGGGAGGAGCCCGGAGGGTATTTAAGCAGCCCAAAGGCCGCCGGTCTTTGTCGGTTTCCTGTGCGTGATATCTGATACGTCAGACATCTAGGACCGACTCGTTCGAGACAAGCGCTGTTGGTGCCGGTTCGTGAGCTCCGTTTTCGTCTGTCCGTCTCCTCTTGTTGCAGTCCCGCGTTCCGTGTTCGTAAGTCGTGTTGTCCCTTCGTGTCGCACTCGTGTCGCCGAGTCGCAGTTCGTTCATAGAGTCTGGTTCGGCTGTCGCAGGTAGGGCTTCGGCTCCCATGTTTTACGTTCTCATGCACTGCTTATCATGTCACTAAACTGTGGTCTGCGTAGCTCATGAACCACACGCTGCTTGTCTCGAAACCTAAACACTTACTCGCATGTTTTTGGTTGTACACGATCGGGAGCCATCTAGCGGCATGCACATTCAGGGCCGCCCGCCACAAAACACTCCGACCGATGCCGCATCCGGCACTCAAGGGTTCCCCTTTCGCGGTCGCGCTACGCAGTTTTCGAATCGTTCAAACATGACTCATGCACGGGTGCCGTTCGCACTCACACGTATCGTTCATGTCCTACCATTATTCGAATCGGTGGCGCCAGCGAGCGTGCCGAATCGCTATTTACATTCCGAAGCACTGTTGGCATACTAATTGTACGAATCACTTCGACCGTGTCGAAACATTTCACGTGTTAGCATGACAATCATTTCATCATTTCAAACATGGCTAACGTATCAGGCCATTCGGTCATGCTAAATCATTTCGCATCAGTTAAACAGGGCGTTCATGCCATCGCTTCGATCCTGGTCTGGTCGCATCCATACATGCTCCGATCGGGGCGATCCAGATGCACGACTACCCGGCCTCATTTCGATACATGCGCCAAGGGCGGAATCGCATCACTGGTTGCGTACATTCCTGATTCTTGCCCCTGTCATGGTATATCATTTCTGTCACCTTACCACGCCCGGCTTGTATGCAGTCACTTCCCTGCACTGATTCGGGTCGGCGTGCCCCAGGCCGGCCTCATTTCAATACATGCGCCAAGGGCGGAATCGCATCACTGGTTGCGTACATTCCTGATTCTTGCCCCTGTCATGGTATATCATTTCTGTCACCTTACCACGTCCGGCATGAATGCAGTCACTTCCCCGCACTAATTCGTGTCGGCGTGCCCTAGGCCCGGCCTCATTTCAATACATGCGCCAAGGGCGGAATCGCATCACTGGTTTGCGTACATTCCTGATTCTTGCCCCTGTCATGGTATCTCATTTCTGTCACCTTACCACGCCCGGCATGAATGCAGTCACTTCCCGCACTAATTCGTGTCGGCGTGCCCTAGGCCCGGCCTCATTTCAATACATGCGCCAAGGGCGGAATCGCATCACTGGTTTGCGTACATTCCTGATTCTTGCCCCTGTCATGGTATCTCATTTCTGTCACCTTACCACGCCCGGCATGAATGCAGTCACTTCCTCGCACTAATTCGTGTCGGCGTGCCCTAGGCCCGGCCTCATTTCAATACATGCGCCAGGGGCGGAGTCGCAAAAAAAAAAAAAACTTTGATTCTTGCCCTTGTCATGTTATATCATTTCTGTGTCACTTTACCATGCCCCGGCGTTAATTGGTCACCCGCCTGTACGAATTCACGCCGGCGTGCCCTAGGCCGGCCGCATTTCTACAAAAAAAAAAAAAAAGGGAGCTTGGAGTCGGACCCGGTGGCAGCTGGATGTCACAGTTCGGCCTCAGCGTACCCAGGCAGTTGGCCTCGTTTCACGGTTGCCTCATTTCTGTACGTGCTCCAGAGTCCGGCCCACAGTCACCCCATACGGTACGAACGGGCTGGGCCCTGTCACGGGAAGTTCATTCAGTTAAGGCAACATGTCAAGTCAGTCATTTGTGTTGTCATCTGTCATTTGATCCCACAGCGGTCTCGGCAGTCGACTTAAGTCACTATCGCCTGTTGTTATCATCTACGTTGGGTTCCGTCGCTCTGGACGGCAGCAGTTTTAGGCTCTTAAATAGGTACTTTCTCTCACACTCTCTCAGGTCAGTCGGATTCAGTAGGTCCACCTGCACCAGCTTGATCAGAGTTCCAGCAGGTAAAAAAGAAAAAAAAAAAAAAAACGCAGGGGCACGGGGGGCTCCTGCTTTCTCGTGGCAGGTACGTATATCATAGGTGACACGTCCAAACTCATTTCTTGTCACCTTTCATAGGCCCAGCCTGCAGACACGTGACCAGTCTACCAAGTAACAGGTCTTGGCAGCCGCCATGTCATCAGTCGGCAGCGATGACCTCACCACCCCGCTATCTCCGGCGTCAGCCTCCGAGGCTGGCAGTGGCCAGTCTCTTAGGGCATGGACAATTCCCAGGCTGTCCGCCGAGCTGAGACGCAGAGGGATACCCTTCTCGTCCGCGGCCAGGAAGGCGGAGCTATTCAGGCTCCTCTTCCCACCACCGGCCGCAGCAAGCCCCAGCAGCCAGCAGGCGTCTCTGGAATCGATTTCAGCCGCCGTCGCTCAGCTACACACCCTCGTGTCTTCCCTGTCTTCCTCAATCGTTGAGGTCCAGGACAGGGTGTCACGTCTAGAGGCCAGCCCGGCTGCCACGGTTCCGGACCCTGCGGTGGTCCCAGCCATCAGTGCACCGGCCGCAGGTAGTGAGCTTGCCACGACTACCGTTCACCCTTCCCACCTGGTGCCACCCAGCGTAAGGAAGGACATACTAGAGGGCAGAGACGTTAATCTGGCCTCACTCTTGATCTCGGTCCATGACTTGGCCGAGAACAAGGCCTACACCTGGGGGGACGTCTCGGTGGTTTTGAAAGCGAAAGATCCGAGGCTCAACAGAAAGCTCACGGTGCCCGAGTTCACGCTCGCTTTCGGCATGTTTAGGGACGTGCTGTGCTCAGCCTCCCCCGGCAGACGGGAGGAACTGGACCTCTACCTCCATTTGATCGTAGACCTGGGCCACAAATACGGTGGCTCAGCGTTCTACGACTATCATCGGTCCTTCTCGGCCAAAGCCGCAGCCAGATTCTCACAGTTTCATTTGTCAACGGACTGGAGCGTAGTGGACACGGAGTTGTTCTGCCGCCACTTCGCAGGCCTTCGCTCCCGCTATGTGCTGTCTGTCAGTCAGCGTCCCACACCACGGTCTGGTGTGCCAACATAGCCTCTGTCCATCCGATAGCTAGCACGGCCTCTGCCAGCACGAGCCAGGCTCAGCAGGCCCCGGCGCAAGGGCAAAAGGTGGACAAGTTGGGACGTCCGGTGCGGATGGTTGGGGGAGCCGCCATTTGCAACAATTTTAATTACGGCTCCTGCAATTTCAGCCAGTGCCGGCTCTTGCACGTTTGCACCCTATGCCAGAGGGCGCACCCCAGGATCCTATGTGAGGTCAAACAGAAGAAACCATGACTAAGCCGGGTCAATGTCCTTTGGCTCGGTGTTTACTTGACCTCACACCCCACTCCGTCACTCGCCAGCTACCTCATCCGAGGCTTCACCGATGGGTTTCATACCGGGCTCATCACCCTGCCCCACTCCACCCACGAATGTCCGAACCTACGCTCAGCAGCAACAGATGAGCCAGCGATTGACGTCCTTTTGCAGACGGAGTTGGATCGGGACTTCATGATAGGCCCGTTCTGTCAATCTCCCTTCAGCATCTGGAGGGTTAGCCCTATCGGGCTTGTGCAGGGAAAGTTTTCAAATAAAAAACGTCTGGTGTATGATCTGTCAGCGCCTCATTCTTCCGTCGTTCCCAGTCTCAACTCGCTCATCCCCTCCGAGGAGTTCTCGCTGAAGTACGCTTCGGTAGACATGGCTATCCAGGCCATTCTCAGGGCAGGGGTGGGTGCTTGGCTCTCGAAGGCGGACATATCCGACGCCTTCAAGCTGCTGCCCATTCATCCTTCCCTGTGGTGCTGGCACGGCATCAAGTGGAGGGAGCGATATTATTTCGCGACCAAGTTGACCTTTGGGTCTAAGAGTAGTCCTTGGCTATTTGACAAGTTCGCGGAGACCCTGGCGTGGATCCTTCTCCACGAGGCACAGTGCCACGAGGTCATCCATTATTTGGATGACTTCCTTCTGATAGAACCGCCCGGGGCTCCCCCAGGGGACCTTGGAAAGTTGAGGACGGTTTTCGACAATCTGAACGTCCCCATAGCGGAGCACAAGGTTGACGGCCCGGCACACAAGATCACGTTCTTGGGCGTCGACCTTGACACGCTTGCCATGCAGGCCAGCCTTCCCGCAGATAAGTTGGACCGTATCAGGACGGTTCTGCGAGTATTCACCCGGGTGGGGGGATGTACTCAGAAGCAACTTCAGTCTCTCCTCGGGATGCTGAACTTCGCTGTGAGGATCATCCCCCAGGGCCGCTCCTTCGTGTCCCGGTTGCTGGTCTTCCTGTCCTACACTCAGGACCCAGACCAGGTCATCAGGCTGGATTCTGCAGCCAGGGCAGATCTGGCCATGTGGGAACACTTTCTTAGTGATTGGAACGGTGTGTCCCTGTTCATCCCAGTCGTGTCCACGCAGTCACCACAGGTGGTGACCGACGCGGCGGCATCCACAGGATGCGCCGCCATTTTTGGCCATTTGTGGTTCGCCGCCCCTTGGCCTCCTCAAGCACTAGCCACACCGGGCTTCACTACCACGTCAGCCCTCTTTGAGCTCTTCCCTATTGTAGCAGCCGCTCACCTATGGGGTCACCATTGGTCTGGACAGACTGTGGCTTTCTCGACAGATAATCAAGCCACAGCCGAGATCATCAGCAAGGGCAGGTCTAAGTCCAGGCCCGTCATGTCCTTCCTCCGCAGACTGGTCCAGCTATCCCTACAGCATCAGTTCAATGTGTACTGCTCATTCATTCCAGGGAAGT